>MJUU01069367.1:103243-161553 GCA_002080025.1 Modiolus philippinarum | reverse complement strand
CCTTTTGACCCTTTTTCTATAATGCGTAGGACCAGGAAACATGACATAAAAACCAAGGCTTAAGCATGTGCCAAGAAACATCATACTAAAACTTAAAAATGATATGTCCACTAGAAACAAAGTTATGCTGTCCACGGACATGAAAAAAAAACTCAAATTTACCCGTTCTTGGCCCCTTTTTTTCTGAAACGGGAGGGACCAGGAACCGGAAATTAGGACCCGGGATTAAGCTTGTGTCAAGAAACCTCATACTAAAGCTTGAAAATGATCCGTCCACTAGAACCAAAGTTTTGCTGTCCACAGACGCTGACGACGATGAAAGTATAATTTATATGTTAAAACACAATATAGATTGATACTTAAATGTATATACATTTGAAAAAAAAGAAAATATGCACGAATATGTAGGGGCCAACGCCGCCTTGCAAGAGAGACACAAGTGAAAGGGCATGGAGTAAATGTGCAGAGGACACGATTACACTATATACCTGGTACATGTATATCCAAGAAAACCCAATTTAACAGTGGATAAATATCCAAATGAATACCTAAGCAAATGACTTAGAAGAATCATAAAATCCAAATGACATGGCAACGCAAGGATCATCAGCTGTCAAACGGTTCCATGTTCAACGATTGAAAGCTCTCTGAAAACAAATATTATTGTTGGCAGGGAAACTACTCCAAGGACAATCTGTATGTTTATAAAAAAAATACTGGCACAAAAATACAGCACTGTATTCAACACACAAAACCGACAGTTGTACCCCATTAAAAAGGGTATCATGAGGTGTTCTGGGAAGGTAAATACGATCACAATGCAGGCCATATTATATAATAAAAAGAGTGAATGCTGAACCAATATTTGCCAAATCAAAAAAATTAAATTTATAATTTGAGAAATGAACTCGGATATAAAACTGCACGTGAAATATTAGATCCAACTGATCTGTACTGGCGGACTATGAAAGTTTCATGCGCACCCGATGTAATATTGTGCCAATTCATAAAAAATCTTATCTAACATGATTTCTTTTATTTATTTAATTCTTCCTTAGTAACACCCGTATTCTCTTGTGTCAGATATTATTTGATTTCTTCAAAATTCGTAAAATATAATCCTGCATTAGGGAATACATTGAAATTTAGAAATATTTCTTCATTCAGTTATACATTCTACGGTTCACGTATTGCTTTTCTTTTTTTAAAGAAAGCAACTTGTTTGTTTTAAGTTTTGTTCAGATAATGCCGAATTTCGTCTTTTTGAATTCACGGTAACTTCGGTATTTAGTTAGTTGAATGATTAATAATTTGCATATCTTTTTTTAGATATGTTACGGAATTTTAAAGTTCTAATGGTTTCAAACAGAGAAAGTGTTCATTTTTTACATAAAGATAAAAAAAACAAGGGTAGTAGAATACCGAAGGAACAAAGCACAAGATCATATAAATCAAAGTACAGAGACAAGGCAAAAGCAAGAACACTTGAAGACGGAAGACCAAAGACACCACATGCCCACAAAACACACGAACACTACATATACAACACATAAAAACTAAAGCACTAACAAATTATCAGCCAGGGTAAGAACTTGCCATCACTTGTCGTTAGTCACAAAAGGCTTTAGTCGGTGTCGGTCCCCTAATTTTTTTTATCTTACTAGTATTTGAAATTCATCCAAAATGGCAATCAGTGCGTAACATAACTTAACAATTGATACTTTTGGAAATAGATCGTTTGAAACCAAATTATTCCTCTTTAATTCTCCAGTTTCCATTATTACTGCATTGTGGTTTTTATATTTGTACCACGATGTCAATAAATGTTATAAGATACCCTGCATTAGTTGTGCTTTTTGGTAATCTGGGGTCAAATTCCTGAAATACCTCCCACCTGTATTTTTAATTTTTGATGGACCCTAGAGTCAAGGTACAAATAAGTTTTAACCAACCGAGCATATGCCCTCAGGGTTATAACTACTATTTTTTATCTCATTCAAGGTGGAAGTGAACAACTTCCACTTTAAATCGGTCGTCGAGAAATTAAAGCACTTAAACCTTTAATCTTCATGGACGTCTACAAGGCTACATTGCGTACATAATGAAGAAACATTCATTTTTTCTTTTCGGTGCATATGTTTTAACTAAAGGGAACCCGACGAGACAATATGCATCGAAATTTACTAGAATGTGGTGACTTACCTTTTTCGTTTACAGAATATAAGAACATGTATTAGGGTTTTCAAATAACAAGAGAAATGTGGTTGATTTTATCAGGTCCTCCTACGCTTTGTCTGGAAAGGAGCAAATAAATGTTTTAGTTGATAAAATACTATCCTTTTTCACCGTATAAATATCACTTTTGTTACATGTAAAAAAAAATCTGATGGTGTTCCAAGACATTTTAAGCTATTTGACATTTATGTGAAAACTTAATATAAATCAAGATATTTGATGAAAATACACACTTAGAGCCAATTATGCTTTCTGTCGAATATACTTAGCAACACAGAGATAGCGTTAAACAGACAAAATATCAGTATACATGTTTATCGACCCAGAACGTAAAAAAGTATTATTACATGAATAGATATTTACATTTTTCTGATTGGTCGATAAGTCACTTTTAGGTCATGTTAAATCGTGATATTTCCACTTCTAGGCTTACTTTCTAAAAATAGACCAACAGCGGTCATGCAGAATGAACAGCGGTCATCCGGAATGTGATAGTGCACGGTTTTAGCCTATTAATAGAAATCGAAAGTAGAAGAATACAACGACAAATCATATTGTCCCCATTGTTCGTTTCATTTTAATAGCTCAATAATTCATAATTGTCAATTCTTGATAAAGCCAGTGATTGAAATCCACGTTTGGTCTTGTGAAAATAATATATTGTTAATTTTGAAAATTAAACATATCTCAAGTATAGATATTGTGGTACTAATGATGTTAGGAGTGCTTACTGTAAAAACAAATTTATTCGTGTAATAAATCAATGACTGACTTTGTAATAGGTCGCCATCGTGATTTATCAACCCTCAAAAATGTATATTCACCTCGCCTACGGCTCGGTGAATATTTCATTTTATCGGGTTGATAAATCACGAAAGCGACTTTTAACAAAGTCATAAATTGTATAATGTTAGATTTTTGAAAGTGCAAAGTCCTGTAATAAAATACAACCTGTAGGACCAAATCCAAAATCAGTGCAACAAATCTTGGTCGATTTGTGCTTTCACAAAACATTTATGTCATTCGATTCTGCGGTAAAAGTACTGTAAACCTGTGGTACGGCCCTTTCTTTGCTAAAGAGAATAAATTTTGTCGGAAGTCCGAAAATAAATTTTGTATTTTGTCGGAAGTCCGAAAATAAATTTTGTCGGAAGTCCGTTAACACACAGAGGTCGGTAACATACGATACTGATAGACCGGCCCCCATCTATAGATGGAGCCCGGTCTATCAATATCGTATGTACATTTGTAGATGGGGCCTGGTCTATCAATATCGTATGTACATTAAGTTTGTAGATGGGGCCCGGTCTATCAATATCGTATGTTACCGGCCCCTGTGCGTTAACAGTTCAGTGGGTAATGAAAAACTTTTATCCCCAAAATGGAAATAAATTTAATTTCAATATCAAAAAGAGGCTATTGATATTCTTATTAAAATTATCTCCACTTTGACCATATTATTATCTTAATTGGTACAAGAGCGCGACAACCGACAAATGTTTCTCATTGTTGAAATTCACTATTTATCACTCATGATATAAGACAATATTGACATTTCATAGGATTATCCCGCTTTTGACCTTGAGGGACTTGACCTTGTCAGCAACAGTCTTCAATTCTATGCAATCCTGTTGTCTCTGTTTCTGAGCTAATCAGATTGTGGTCAGATTGACATTGAGAAAGGATTTTGAATTTCAGATCAGACAATGTAACAGTAATCCTTCTCAACCGAAGTACCCTTAGAATAAATGTACTGTGATATATGGGACAATCGTTTAAAAACATATTGAAATCGACCCAAAAACTATATTGCATCCGTAAAACAAGATGGTATCTTTGTTTCTACTGTCATACCGTTGGGTTGCAAAATGAAGGTATTGTGTTCTATTTTCCTAGGATCATATATACAAGGACAAGTGTTAAGGTATGCCGATAACGGGGTCAAAATAATCTTTTAGCCGATCATGTGGCAAATACTAAATACCGAAATTACGTACAATGTATACTGTAAATGCAGTCTCTGCAGTTGGCCATTTCGAAAACTTCTTCAGTGCAGATCAAAACAAAAAGTAAAATCCAAGAGACGTAGAAGAGCTGGTTAAGAAAGAATTAACAACATGATTTAAATGGAAAAAAGATCAGCGAAGAGCAGAGTTCTACACGAGTCAGAATAGAAGGAACTAAAATAAATATATTTTTTTAAATTCGCAAAAAATGATAAAATAAATAAAAATAATATTTGAATAAATATATACGAAAACAGGAACAAAATTTTAATGCATCGTTTAATTACTACATGTATAAAGCACTGCTACTGAATTATAAAACTTTTTGTAAGCAATAAATGAATTGGTATGTTGAGAAAGAAACTGTTCTGAGAAAGTGAAGACCGAAACATCGTTTCCGATGTATGAAAAAACTGAATTCAATAATTTTGATTCTGTTTGGCGGATAATTTTTTAAGAACTTAGGCCAATATTACTTATTTACTTATCATAAAAAGGCCTTTTAGATGCCTAGGACCTTGTTATATGGTCTGTAAGTCTCGTCCAATTTTGAAATTCCGGATACATTTTTTGTTCCCGGAAGTTGCATTCTGCACGATTATATATGACGTACCAAACGAAAAATTGAACGTCATAATCCAAAAACGTCATGTTTTGGCGGGAAACGTTTTCGAATTTCAATTTTATCGTGAATTCTCGATGTCACATGACGAGACTTACAGACCCTATTTGTGAGCAAAAAAACTGTTTGTATATAAGTCAAATTACTTTAAGTAATCCTTTTTTTTTGCTACAGCAAATGAACAATATAAAAGAAAATTAAAAAGACCATTTAACAAGTGTTCCCAATTTAGATTTACATATTTTCAAATGTAGTCACCGTGTTGTAATGCATTGAGAAATAAAAACTGCAAATAGAAGAAACTGATTGAAATTTATCTAGACTTCAACATGTCAACCCGGCACCTGAAACGGTTTTAAAGGTCTTCCTTGTCTACAGATCTGCCGCATTCGTCCTTTGGTGGAGGATGAGGGAATGCCTCGTCTATGACGGTCAAAATACGGGATACGTGGCCGCCGTCCATAATAGACAAACGGTATCGAGAAACGCAACGATAAATGAAACGAGTTAAAAACCCCTTCTTAACGTTTCGAAAGAGAGCAGGCTCTTCAGACATCATAGAAGGTTTAATTTCCTGCCCTATCCATTTATCTCTTTTCCAATGGCAAATAACCCTGTTGTCTTTTCAATCTTTATTTTTTTTCTTTTATTTTAAATTGTTTGCGTCTGAAATTGAAATATTGAAATATTGCTCACTAAACATAAAACTCTTATCAATCAATTAACCTAAATCTTCATTCGAATGTTTACAATCCAAGTTAAAGTCCAAGTCAGCCATTTAGTTCTTTCTTTCCCAAAGTTAGGAAATGGCTTCCGTATAAGCATGGTAAAGGGACAGGCCAACCCCATACCCCCAAAATTAACTTTTATTTTATATGAAAAACCAGAGCTGAAATGATTATTGATACATTGGCCGCTGTCTCGCGTCCTTGTTTTGTCTTTGTTTTTCTCTGTTGCCGTTTTTGTCATGTCTTTGGACTTCGATTTTTGTAGTCACCTTCGGTATTCTACTGCCGTTGTTTTTTACTAGAAGTAAATGCTTCGAATTGTCAGAGAATGAGAGATTTGAATATATGAACAAGACGGACAACCATTCTGAAAAGCAAAATCAATCCAGTAAAGATACAAAATACAATGCTTCCTTCTCTCAGCTTCACAATATTCATTAAGTCTGACGAGTACAGATGTCTATATGATCGCCATCTTGATTGACCATTACACGTTCTATGGCTACTCAGTTTATTACATTGACCAGTGCTTGATCTGTGGGAGAAATACAAACAAAGAGATAATTAAAGAAAAACAATCAATCCCCTTCTACATCAATGATATAGAGTTCGTTATAATACTATGTAAGGCGGTTTCAGCTTGTAATCTTTCCTTTCATTAAGACTTAATGCTTTTCATTTTACGGCAGGGAAAAGAGAGATTACAGTCAGAAAAATTTGACAGAACATCGTGGTGGTCTCGGTGGAATGTAAAATATAAGAACAGTGCTAAATATTTTGTAATAAGATTGCTATGTATTGTGTAACTGTAATCTTTAAAAGTTCAAAAGATAAAAGTCTGCAGCGGTTCATGATTAAAAATGATGATTAATTTTGAGTGCAAATTACTGAAAAAGGTGATTTATTTTTTACAATTTAACCACTGTATAAGGGACCGACAATTTAACTTGAAGGGGGGGGGCTATGGTTTTTTTTCTAAAAAAATATTTTGGATCTGATTTTATGTGAAAAAAATATTTTGGCTGCCAAAATGATGAAAAAAAAATTTCTGAATGAGGCTTTCTGTCCAATAAAATAATGTTAATTTTGAAAAAAAAATATTTTGTTGATACGCGTGCAAAAAATAAATAATTTTTTTCGCGCTTCGTGTCCATAAAAAAAACACCATAACTCCCCCCCCCCCCTTTTCAGGTTAAATGGTCGGTCCCTAAGTAGGTTCGTCAATACGTGATAGATAAATACAATTTTATTTAACTTTCGAAGATTTTTTTAGGTGTATATCAATAATATAAGTCTATGACGATGTAAGAAGCCAATAAAATAAAAAAGTACACAGTTGTATTGAATGACAATGCATGCTTGTGGTACCCCTTATATTTGTGTGTGTGTGTGTGTGTGTAATTTACTTAATTGTATTTTTTCACCTTTTATTATGTTAATATTGCATTACTACTATTTATCCAATCATTCTAATTAATTGTAAATATTGTATCTAAAGTTAACTTGTGTTTTGATTGACAATAAAGTATTTGTTTGTTTGTTTGTTTGTTTTTGTTTTTGTTTTTGTTTTTGTTTTTGTTTTTTTGTTTTTTGTTTTTTTTTGAAGGGCTTTGCATTTTGTTGATTCACAACAATTACTATGCAATCGTAGAACTTGTCTTTAGGAATGTAATTTTCATATTGAAAGGCGTTCATCAGTTTTTAAGTTATAGTGTTTGAATTTTTAAAATCGGTGGGGAATATTTCGTAGTGTTCAAAACACATTTAACATAAATTTACACAATCAAGGAAACTAAAAACAAGAGATATAGACAACATCGATACATATATGAAAGCAAATAATTATAGCTTGTCTAATGTGCTTAAGTGGGGCTTGACTGTGCATACATCAATCTGTACAGGCATCCAAAATTAACGCGGATCTCGACTGTGCATATTCTCATTTGAAGAGACACGACCAACAAACACTGCATGAAATCATGCATTCACATTACATAACACATCATTCACACGATGCCATATATTGCACCTCCTATTTTAGATCTTGATCTGAGCAGTTTATAGGGTTCAAATAAACATACACGGTTTACGCAATGCATTTGTCATCAGGGGATAGTGGTATGGTCTGCAACTCCCCCCAAACCAGTCATTGGAATTTGATGACACTTTCAAAGAGTCTTTATCACATGATGCCACACTGCAACTTTTTATCAGATTTTGATCTGAACAAATTTTGGGGTTTTCCATAGCCAGACATGCACTTTACCATTCTATGTTTTTAGGGGGTACTGGTATGCTTTCTGCAACCCCTCCTTCACCAAGAAATGGAATTTAGTGAAACTTTCAGTGATTTGACCAATTTTGAGGGTTTCCCATAAGCATACATTGACTTTATCATAAGGGGTATCGGTACGCTTTTCGCAACTCCGCCTAAACAAATGAAGAAAATGTGATGAAACTTTCATATAATCTTTATCAAAAGATGGCATAGTGCACTTTCTTTTTTAGACTTCGATTGATCAATTTTTGCGGTGGCTCCATTGCCAAACATAAACTTTACTATGCATTATCTGAACGGGTAATGGTATACTATCCGCAACCTCTCTTAAACTAATGGGTGGATTTAATAAAACTATTAGAGAACCTTTTACACATGATTCCTTCATGCACCTCCAGCTTTAGATTTTGATTTTACCATTTTCGGGGGTTTAACATATTAAAACATTGACTTTGCTTTTCAAGTATCCCATGTGGGGCGGGGGTATCATTTAGGTGAGCTATGTCCACATTATTTCTAGTTTCAAATTGCTAGTAATTACTTCTGTGTATATGTTTTGAGTTATTAGTGTCATTTAAATATTTGGTTTACAAAATGTTTGATAAAATGGTATAAAAAATGACTCTCAATGGTTGTTCTAAAAAGATATTTTCATTTGACTTTATTTTCGTCACAAATGTCAATATTCATATTTCAGGTCGTCAAAAAATTTATAAATACTTTTAAAATAAAAGTAAATTAGGGTTTTTTTTGTTTTTTGGTTTTTTTTTTTTGGTTTTTTTTTTTTTTTTTTTTTTTTTTTTTTTTGTTTNTTTGCTTTGAAATCCCTAAAAGTGAAATTTTTCCTCATTTGAGGAAAGGGACGTAATTCACATTGCGAAAGGGTTATTGTTCTTGATTTAGCTTTTATTTCTATCATAAAACACCTGAGATACAAAATCAATGATAATAAAATTTGAGAATATTTTGAGATATGCTTTGAAACGTTTGAAATATACCAAAAACTTAATTTTGAAAAGCTTGACCTTTGACATTTGCACCATATTTCACGTCTACGACCAGTCAAAACCAAAGAGTTATATCATTCCCCTCAATATCAATTATAATTTAGCCTTGTGTCAGGGTGGTTGATCAAATTTGAAATTTTAGAATCTAGGTTGCTGCTCTATAAGATCATCTGATTTGTGTATGTAAATAAATCTTTGTTTAAAAACTGTAACAATAATGATTTTAGCAATTTTCTGAAAGTTGTCGCAAAACATCAGAACATTTTCATGTAAGCCACTTACCAGTCGATGAAATTCGCCACTAATTCAGTGTATTTAATTAATTATGATTCTGGATGGATAAAGAAAAGTGAATTATCTTTACACAAGTTTAAACAATTTCCTTACAGTCTAAAATAATCTTAATTTTTCTTTGCACTTGTCCAAAACGCAAGTGTTTGTCTTTTCTGTGAATGGGTATTAAAAACCCATTTATCATGATTAAACTGTAAAATAACAAACATAAATAGAACGCAACCAAAATCAATTAGACTAATGCGCTAAATTTTCCTACTAAAATCTTATTAATGAACTGTTTTCAAAACTAAAATGAAGACAATTTAGATTAATTTAATTTGATTTACATGGAACAAAACAGTCAGCCCAAAGCAATTTAAGTTTAAATTCTTATTAGCAGAATAAAACCGATACAGCGAATCACTGTTATAGTACATAGGGACTATATTTTTTATCTAAAAAACGGGACATGGAAAGTTATATCTGACGTTCTTTATTTCCAATGTTCGTAACCCGGGACCATGCCATACTTAAGCTATTTTGTATGAATCGCCTCATACGTATGCTCATTCAAGTGCAGTAGATACATAAATACAGTCTCCTTCAGGTAGGGGTGAGTTAAAATATTTCTTCCCTCGAGATAGTAAAATTTCAACATGCGAGCTTTAGAAAGCATGGTTTGCGCCTATCCTAAGTCAGGAAATTTATGAAGCCTTTATGTGTCTTGTCTTTTTTCTAGTTAAGTTTACTTTATGTCTATAGGAGTCTAGGATGATGTTTATTTCGCTGAACTTAATTGCTCTTTATTTCGGGGCCAACTCCGTCCGACCTGCCGTTGGTTGTGGGGTTTCCTCACCGTTCATTGAAGATCTTATGGTGGCTTTGAGTTGTTATTACTTCACTTTGGGTCGTTGTCTCTTTGACACATTCCCCCGTTTCCCTTCTTTTTCCTATTAAATCGAAAATGAAGAAATATATTTAATTCGCGACCTGGCTGAATGATAAATTTTTATGCTATGAAATAAGCTCGAGGAAATAAGTGTAAAACACGGAAAATATAAAATGGCGGAAAATCTGTCGCGGAAATTTAATCAACGCCCATTGGTTAAAAAGTCGCATGCAATAATTAACCAACTTTTGAGAATAGGAGAAATTATATTATATCTCGTTCTTCCATGAAGGTAAAAATGTAAAGGTTGCCTCATAGTAAATACCCACATTGCAAATTTCCATAGGATCCACCGACTGAACAGTAAATGCTGTCACTTTGATACGAAGAGGTTACATAACGATTCTTTTATTTGTTTGAAAATATGACATCCACTACTTTATACCAGGAATGAAAAATATTGTTGTGAGGCATACAGTATTCCCAAACTTTAAATACTCAAAATGTTGACCTTTCGGTAACGCACATTTTTTCGCAAAAAATCATTTTCTCCTTGACTGACTTTGGATTTGATTGCATGGCAACCATTTTGTACATTTTGTACCTACTGCACTTGAATGTGAATATGCATGAACCCCCAAATTAGCATAAGCAATGAAGGGATATGGAGTAAAAGCAAATGACAAAATCTCCACAAATACGTTTGAAAACAAGCATGCTTCTTTACTGTGGTAATTTACCCGAGTGCAACTTATTGACTTTTTCAGAGGTACATCGTACTCAGAAATGTCAAGTATCAGTTTTGAGTAAAAAAACATGCATGAATCAAATAAGAAAATAACTATAATGGAAATTATGATGTTCTTCTGACGTTTGTATGTAATATACGGTCTCGTTATATGGATAAGAATCACTTGAGTTTTGAGCCTTCTATGGGATGTCGACCAATAATCTATATGCCTAAAAATACATTCGTAAATATCCCCTAAAGTATTTGAAGGAAATAAGCCATGTCCGTAAAAATGATTTTTAGTATCCCTAGAATAGACAATGTTACCTGAATTTGTTAATCATAAACAATCCACAAAGTCAATAATCCACATCCCTAAATAATTTATGTCACTGAAATAAGAAGGGTGAGACCTAAAAAGGTAGTAAAGGACGTTAAACAACTCCCATTCGGTCAGTCAAGAAGGGCAAATAATCCATACCCCTTAAACCCCTATACAAGTCTTTCAACAATTTGAAAGTAGCACAGCTCATGCTGTGGTCAAATTGAGTTTATGAAATCATTTCTATTGACAGCACAATGCAACAAAATATCTACACAAGCCATAGGGAAAGAGTCGCTGCTTTGTGTTTCAAAACTAGAAATGCATGGCCAAAAAATATTATAGGAATAAAAGTCATTTTTGGAGGAGTTTATGGATGTGTGATCGCGGCCGACTCACTCACAAACTGAATAAAGTCCGAAGGACATAAACTTCTCCAAAATTACTTTTATTTCTTATACATGTAATTCCAATCCTTTGAAATAAAAACAACGTGTTTAACTGAATTTGACGTCACCATATGCTGCACTATATATTCATTTTTATACCCCTGGAGTGTATTAATGGGCAAGAAGCGTTTATCGAGAAAATAACTTTGTTGTTGTTCGTAACGTGACGTTGCAATTGCAGTTGGAATTATAATGAAGCAAAGCTTTATTGCATATATTTTTCAATATTTATTTCAATAAGTTCTGGACTATAAATAGCAATTATAATAAAAAAAAGATGAAGTAGTAACATTTCTGTATCTTCAGTGGGTTAGCACGTAAGATGAAGAAATGTTATAACTTATTTGTATATAAAGTAGTACTAAATTTTGTCAAAATTATCTCTATTGCCCTTATAAAGCTGTAAGCTACAAACCATAAGACCATGATGGGACAGCTTCATTGTTGACAAAGTTTCTTGATAAAAACAGCTGTTTTTATACCGAAATTTTGGACTACATGCTTCCACCATTATCTATTTCATTACATTCATTGATGCAAAACTGTAATTCAATTACAAAGAAAACATTGCAAAAAAGAGTGGAAAAAAGAGAAGTGTATGGAAATATGGAGACCTGCCTGATGATAATTTAATGGATTTGTCTGTAAAGAATCTGCATATTTTTTTTAGATAAAATATATAACAAATATATAAAATTAGTTAAATATCAAAATTTACTATAAAACTGTATCATTTTTAATTATCGAGTAAATGATTTATTTCGAATGAATGCAGTTATCGTAGAAATGATTCATAACAACCCAATAAATTTGAATTCAATGGGTTGTTAAAACAGACTTTTAGTTCTGATGTTCATACAATAATGCTTACATACATTATTAATAATAATAAGTGTTTGCTTTAAACAATAGTCGCAATAATATCTGTAGACGCACCAGGTGTGCGATTAAATAATTCATTTTAATTTTTAACTCTATCCAAAAGCCAGATGTTATATTTCATCATTTACGTGAATTTACGAGTAAAGTGGGAATACTCTTCTCTGCAATTAATTCTGCTGTTCTCAGAATTTGAGTGGTTTTCATTCAATGGAATCAAAAATACCCTTTTGGGTGTGTCTGTACTTTATGTTTGAAACGTAAAGTCCATTCTAGGTGGAAAAAGGTAAGAAGAGTAAAGGGGGGATGGTTCCTTTCAACTGTACCTTAAACCCTCAGTGGACCATTTTAGCGAATACATTTCATAATATCAGAAACTATCACAACTATCATCTGATAGATACATTTTCATTGAAGAACATATTAAAAGCACTCTATACTTAATTATAATTGAAGTCGATTTTAACTTTTTAATTGTTTGTTTTAATTAATTTTTTACTGCAATTACAACAAAGCTCCATAAAAACTCATATCAATAACAAAATAACGAAAAAAACTGACTTTCATTTGGATATGCTGAGGTAAATACATTTGTTACTTGGTGTCCTTCCTGTAATAAACCTTTCAAAAGACAGTGTTTAATTTTTTATGGACATAAATTGCTGTTTTCAGACAATTATACTTTGCTGCTTATAGCTTACAGGGAAAAATCAAAATATAATACAAATGCACATGGTACATACAATCTACTATAACATGGCAAGATCACACAAATTTAACAATACTTCTACAAAGTAAGTGAGAAACAAACCGTCAGTCAACAAGAAGAATAATCCAAACATAACGCAAAAGCACAAAGGCAACGCAAAAATTGAAAAGGTAAAACATACAGATAAACATATAAAACCATTGGTGAGATCAGGTGCAACGGTAGAGTCAGCATCTCCTGCTTCTTATAAGCAATATAAAAACTGTAGCAAATATGAATATCATCACTATGAAACGGGTATAGTTGAATTCAATTTCCCCCGATTTTAAACATCAGGTGAACTTAAGATGAAAAGCAATAGTTCGTAGCATTCGGTATATATGTTAATTCAGCGTTCAAAGATGTGAAAATAATGTCAAACAAATTTTCAGTATGTCTGAAGGAAATTGTTTATTTTAAAACGGTCGTAAGTATCGTCATGCGACCACGTGAATTCAAAATAAACTACCACCCGAAAACGTTTCCCGCTAAAACATGACAACTTGGGATCGTGACGTCTCAATTTATGCTGAAAAAGTCATATATTTTGCATACTTTTATGTGTCTTGAAAATTCCAATTTAAAGGAGACCTTTAGATGACAGCAATTGTAAGAACACTTTGCCGATTTTTTGTTTGTTTGTTAACGATCCAGCATCCATGAACATGGATATAGCATAGACCTATGTCAATGAATTCCGCTCAAACCGGTGCTAGACACCGTCTTAGACTTACTATGAGGTATGAGCATAGCTCATTGTTGAAGGCCTCATAGTGACTCCAAGATTAAAACTACAACAAAAGGCGTTGTTCCATTTCTTTTTGTTATGTATTTGTAGAGGCATTGTCTTAATGTGCGTTGACTCCATATCCATTTATTACTTACTATAGGCACAATACATGTATGTGCAAGAATTGTGTGGAATTTATTTGGATGAATCGTCCCACTGATATCTCTATGAATATTCAAAAACACTGCTCAAATAAATTACTAAAGGATATGGAGTAAATGAGCATAACACATATGTTAACTCCAAATGCAATTGCTTTTAATGAGTGTATGGCCATTTCGGAAATTAATTCCACATCAGCAGCACTAGAACCTAACCATAGGAAATCCACAATTTTAATAAATGTTTAAAATGCAAAAACATAACGAATTTCAAATTATCAGTATTATCCAAAATAGCTCAGGACAAACTACGATGGAGGGCGTTAAACCTTAGTTTTAGAATTTACATAAATTCATAAATATTTATAAACATAGTGTACTCATGAGATATAATCTCATGTACAAGCAGACCATATCTAAGAAAAATAAAGAGCATTCATCTCAAACAAGGGGAATTGTTAATTTTACAATTTTAAGTCAGTTTACACATTGTATTACATAAAACATTAAAGGACTACTATAACGTCAAAACCCCAAAGGAACTGATATGAATAATAAAACGAAATGAAACTTCATGATAATTTTATTTAATGTTTAATATGAACGACTAGTTATTTAGGTCAACAATCAACTAAAATTTGATTCAGATCGGATAAGAGATATGAGAATGGCCCCACAAATTAAATTTGAAAAAATGTAAGTCGATAAGCGATATACCATGTAAAAAGGCGCTTATCGAAATTTAAAAGCAGCTGGTATAATAGGTCGAATATTAGAATAAGCGTGTCATAAAACAATTATTATTATTAAAAGTACAAATTTTAGACCGTGATGAATATCAGTGATGGCATGAGTGCCGAACAATGCAGAAAGTTTGAAAGAGTTCGGAACTTGTTCCAAAACGAGTTTTAGCACGAGTGATGTTATAAGGTATTCATTAAGGTCGTGTATACAATGAGGATACTGGTGTGACGTCTTTTCTTACAGTGAAAAGATTTTGTTTATTTTCACTAAGTGACAATTTGAGATATAATAAACTGAGAAAACGTGGTACATCAACCCTATCTATATAATAATATTTCATTAATGCCAATCAACAAATTCATCTGTTATTACTGTTATTGAAATATTATTGTGCTTTAAGCGCAGCCATTATAATCTCAATCTATGATTTAATGCGGAAACAATGTCAAGGTGTTAAGAAAAGCTTTCAGTTCAATTTGCCAAAAGCTTTCTTTGAGATCGAATATAGATAATTTCACAGTATCCCGAAAGCTGTGTACCGAAAAAACATTCAAATACACGTTTCAGCAATTAAAACAAACAAAATTCAGTCGGAAAATGTATCAGTGCAATGAAATGAATGTGACAGAACAAAAAATTCATGCATGTTGTTGTAATCTGCAAACGGGATGATTAGATTAACTGACAAAATGTGTATAGGTTATTTAGACGTGATTTATGGTATTACATATAAAGCTTGTATGTGCTAAACGAATCCATCTTGAAATTTATAATGTTCATATCATTCATGTATCAATATGACGTAATTTGTTGAAATAGACACTCGAACACATATAAAGCAATTTCATTATAAGTATACGCATTAGTTTCATTTTATATTTAATCCACGTTTTTCTCGAGACTGCCTTCGAATGTCAAAATTTCGCCTTGATGTCCGAATGTCCGTTTTCTTATCCATGTATTCCAAGTCTACAATTAATCGGTTTTAGAAAAAGAAGAAATAAGGGTTGTCAATTAGAGCGAAAGTTAAACCATTTATGGGTTGCGTAAAATCCCTCAAAATCAATCTATCAAAAGTTAATTAAAAACTAAAATAAGAACACATTAATAACACAAATATATAAAAACTAACTCAATCATTGTGTTATACATGATTCTGACGTGTGTATAATTGAATGCATAATCATGTTCAGTGTCAGTTTTCTTAGAAATGCCAAGTTATGATGAAAATGACTGACAAATTAGAATCATGAATGAAAAATGCATCTTAATTCATGCCATTTAGTGTCGAATTAAACTTTGTTATCATTTATTTTGACACATTTCATTTCTAGGAGTAAATCAATATCAGGTATTAAGTATTCTGCTCCAAATGTTTGTTAATATGTTGGAAACATCAATGTTTTGGTGATTTATCATGCAAAACTTTTTCAAGCTCAATTTCACAATTACAATTCCTGTTGACGTGTGAAATATGTTTTTTGCGTTGGGGAAATCGTGTTTTCGTCTGAATTAAAATATAGATCGAAGATACAATATAATAACCAACTACCGAATAAATAATGTGTGTGTGTAGGTTTTACAGCACGATCCAAACCGACCCTTCTCCCCGCAGCGAATCACATCCACATCCTACAAGCGTTTGTAATTACTGACTGATAATTGCTGTGTGGACAACCATCTTGCTGCGTACGAGTACTTACTCCATTATGCGTGCTCCGGCACCTGGATTGGTTCCAAAGTTTGAGTGGGATCAGAAAGCGCGCCAAAAATTGTGACTACCTTGGTGTTGCATGGAAGTCAAGTAATAAAATACAAAAATACGAAAGTTATAAAATAAACAGTACATTTTGTTTCAAGGAGTAATGTCTCAACAGCAGCATTAGAATCAATAAATATGATAAGTCATAATAAGAAAATAGTCAGGAACATGTACTCATTACTAAGAATATCGACATAAGAAGCTAAATCCAGTATAAGGGTATTCAATCAAAACCAATGCTACTGTTATAGTTATGCTGGACACCTGTTCAAAGAGTAACCTCCATCATATGGGAAACTTGCCTGCAAACTCTTGTAGAAAAAACATGTGGAGAAACGCCACGAAAAGCATTCCATTTTTCCCAAAAAGGCATTCAAACAAAATAAACTTTCTGGTCTTGTTGTCCAATGCTCTCTTTTTTGAATGACTTTCCATTGAAATAAACTGTATGCTAACAAAGTGCAGAACGACAAGTTCACAGAATTTACATCTCAAGTAGTACAGAGTTAGTAAAACAAACGAGTTCCGTTAAAAGATTCTCTATGCTTAAAGTGTATGATCTCTGATATTGTTTCAGTTATTGTGTAATTGTTTATATACTTGTTCCGTATAAAATTCTTATCAAACTATTATTCTCATTATATGTATGTAATAAGTAATAGTTATCACACGACGATGCGGTGTCTCTTAAAATCACCTCGACGGCCGGAGGCCATAGGGGTGAGCTTATACAGACCAAGTCCGAGTGTGATAAATGATTTACATCCCACCTAATTTATTAATTGAAGGAAAACCGATATACATTCTTCAAAATTATTTTCATGCTTATTATGTCAGGAAATAAGTATTCTATACTATAAAAATAATAAATACCCTTATTGTGCCCCACAATTATTCTTTAAATACGATATTTTATTAAGGTAAGTCCAACAAGTTCGTTGGTTATAGGTAAAGCAGATGTCGTCTTATAAAGGAGACGACCCTGGTTCGAATCCCACTATAGACTTTGATGTTATTTTTTAAATGTCTTAAAATCGATATCTTTAAAAGTTTTGCGATATTTTTCGTTTATTTGACCATATTAAACATTGTTTTAGCGTTATTTGACATAAAGCTAGAGATTTCAACTCTTAAAAGGATTTTGTCCAAGTTACATTTATTACATATCCCTTTTTTATCTTTTTTTTTCTTTCTGAATTAACTTGTATGTTTCTGTTTCTAGGCGACTCAAATATCTTCAGGGACTCGCAAGCGCTCGATGAATGAAAAATGCAAGATTCTTAAATCTCACTTATTAATAGATTAAATGAAAAAGATAATGAAAAACAAGAACAATGGATAGAAATAATGATTACAATTTATCAGGGAAAAGCACAAGAAAAACATGATTAAGAGACAAAATGAACAACGATAGAAACTCCGGAAAGATACATTGATGATGTTCTTTCTATTAACAACACAACTTCTGCTAGATGAATCCTATTAATATTTCCTCCAGATTTACTGATGAAGGAGACAACTGAAATTTCTAGATGTAGATTTTTTTTCTATCGAGAGATTATAAGAATCTAACACCAAGGCGAGGGTCAGATAGAAAAATCTCAGACACCCAAAGGTAAGATTTCAAGTACTCGGGCGAAGCTTGCCGAGTCCGAGACGCTAGAAATCTTACCCGAGGGTGTCTGAGATTTTTTGTCTGACCCTCTCACTGGTGTTTGATTATTTTTCTCCCACTCGACATCTAAAAAATCAAACAAATCACCGCCGAAACGCTATTGTTGACATCAGTAAATTACTTCCCTTTTCACGACGTCATAAAGCATGGAACACGCGTCCGAGTCCGGGATAAATCCGATGCAAAAGATTTAAGAATTTTTATGTGTTTTAATTCAAATTTTGTATAAAAGATGTAGTCGATATTCAATTTAATTGTTTTGAATTATACACCTTTCGATCCATGTAGACTAAACCAAGTATATTGTCTTGAGAAAATATTGGCGGGAATAAATGCGTGTAGCTTGTCTTGCACCCCCCTGTGCAAGACAGAAAAATCTTGCACCGCTAAAACAATGGATTTCCTTGTCCGAGGTGGGAGAAAAACATTTCTTATCAC
Source organism: Modiolus philippinarum (assembly GCA_002080025.1). NCBI lineage: Eukaryota > Metazoa > Mollusca > Bivalvia > Mytilida > Modiolidae > Modiolus > Modiolus philippinarum. Next base: position 142,874 of record MJUU01069367.1, on the reverse strand, counting down.
TCTCTATGACCTTAAGTAACTCCGGTTTTCTTTAATCCCAAATCAATTGATGTTGAATTGCTACCGGACACAACCACAACAGAAGGGCATGTTTTGCGTGCCATAAACCTAGTTTAACCTACCATTTCGATTGAAATGCCTGTACCAAATAAGAACCATTGCTGTTGAACATTTTGCTGATAGTTTTACACTTTTTTGTCATTATTGTCTCTTTAATTTCGACTCTTTTCATTTCTGTTTGGGAATTTTAATTTTGTTAGTATCCTCATTTATTGTATTATATTATTCAAGTATTTGGAAACAGAAAATCAACAGTTTTTGGAACTGGCAAGTAAACTGAATCTTGGAAAATATTTTCAAAACTTAAACAGAGCTTTAATTATTCTCAAGAGATATGACCTTTCTTTTCTGCTTTTTTTTGCCAAATATATCTTTATACTTTTTAAATAAGGCCTCTATCTTGACTTGATTTGGATATATACACAGCAATATAATGATCTAATTCAATGCGTATATATATTTTACAATATTTATGCATTTCATTAATTTCTGCAAGCTGTCATTTAGTATGACAAAAGATGTCTTTTCGTTGCAGATAAAATTCAAACATGCGGAAGACCAAGAGCCAAAACATCCTAAAGACGTATTGCTGTTTCACTGTAGATGCTTGTCGATGTTTAGTAATCAAAGACTATTTTTTCAGTCAATAATTACATGTAACAAACTGGATGCATGCACATTGTTAATTAAATGCAATTTTGTGTTTGTTTTTTCATATTTGTCGACTACTCGTAACACAGGTCGTTTTTGTCGTATTTTAAGGAAGGGTATAACAATAATTTATATAATTCATTGCATTGACTTGATGTGAATTCCATGTACAAATTAAACTCTTTGTGACTGTCGTTATTACAAGCATATTTAACACATGCAAACAAGTGATAAAGTTCATAAAAAGTATGTTTAAAGCTTTGCTTTGGTTTGGGAAATGCCGTACATAAATGGTAACATGTCGTGTCATAACTCTCGACTCATTTGGCGTTTGAGAAGTTTAGTTAAGCAGTTTTATTAATTCGAATCGTTTCATATTTTTTTTTCAAATAAAGCATAGAAAACAGCGCTTACATGTACAAACACATGTAATGAACTTGATTTGATTTCCAACTTCCAACTGCAGTTATTCGTCTAGCAGATCAGAGTTATTCTGCCTGGCCACCATTTGAAGTGCAAAATAGTTTAGTGTAATACCTGTTTAATAATCTTGTAACTTTTGAGTTTGTTCTCTTCACTTATATATAGGGCTATTGATTTTAGAGCCCTTCAATATTGTGTGATTAGAGCATACACATACACCCATTGTGTTATAAGTTTGTCTGTTTTATAGGTTTGTGTAAGATCCTTCTGTAATATTACTAAAATGGATCCATCGTAGTAACGATAACAAATTTCAATAATTGAGTAGCAATGACCTACATTCTATTCCGGGTTGTATTAGATATATTTGCGTCAAGGTCTAATTTCACATTTTAGTACATAACATGTTACAATCCTTTAATTTCATTGGATAATCTGACGTCACTATGTTTGAACAGCTGTTTGCTTACCTTGACAGCGGGATACTATACTTGACGACGGGACTATACCTTATGTAACTTCCGGTTAACTATACTTTGACTCCTTCTGAGTTTGATTTCTTTTATGTTATGTACTAAATTAATTACGGACTTCTCCCTCGGGAACCGTTTTCCTATAGTGTTGTCTGGTGCGAATAGTGCCCTCGCCTGTTGACTCGTGCACTATAGGCTCCAGACAACACTATAGGAAAACGGTTCCCTCTGGAGAAGTCCATAATAGATTAATATAAAATGACGTTTTTTACCTTGTTGTAGAGTAGTACCTCATGACACTTAAGTGACGAGACAAAATTTTAGGTCAGAGGGATGATTGTAACATTTTAAGTTACGGCCCATTTCTCATTTATTTTTGTTATATTTCGTGAAATTAATGTACTTACCACCAGAAGTATGCTTCATGAAAAAGTGAGTTAAATGGAATGAATCAATTATTGATGACACATCTTCTTGAAGGAAGACTCTAGTATATCATAACATTTGCAATAATAGGAAATACTCAAGTTGAAGGAATAATGCTAAATGTACCCTACGCAAAAGAACTTCGAGTAATATAAAAACAAAATAACAATAAAATTAAATAAACATAAAGAAAATTTAGATATATTCTTTCGACCCTTACCTTCTCTTTAGTGGCTCGTGACACATTTTCTTTAATTTTTCTGCACTGAAGAAAGCTTCCTCGAAAGATAAACTTCGATAATCGATTTACCCTGTTTAATGTTTAAAAGATTTCGATAAATGTTAAATCCTTTTATTTCGGAAAAAAACAGAATGGGTAATAGTCGCCAAAAGAAAGCAAATACATTAAACAGTATGTAATTGATTTTTTTAAATACTGTAAAATGTTGTCCAACTCCACCAAGAATGTTGTAGTTGTAAGGCTTCTTTAGTCTTGATGGGCAACAGATTACATGGATTCTAAGAACTCCTTGCTAAATTTGTGTTTGTAGACTATTCTACATTAATGGGTTATATAAAGACATGAATGTTTTTCGACATCTAGTAATGAATTCCATCCAAACTGATGATAGCGGCCGTCATGAACTTACTATGTTAGTAAAGTTTATAATTGCAGGCTTCAAGATGCATTACAGCAATAAAAGCGTTATTCCATTGCTGGTAGAAACTTTATCTCATGTACATTTACTCCATATCCTTTCATTGTTTATGAGATTATAGAGCTGTCTGTGATTTGTGAAGTTGATAATATTGTTTTTTTTACTACTTATATAATTCTATTTTATAATATGAAAACATACAAGTCAAACTTTTTTTTTCTTTGTTTTCTTTGATTTTGTTTTTTGTTTTTTGGTCTTTCCAGAAATACCTTCAATAAAGTTAATGCAAGCACATTGCTGTTTTATTGCAATTCGTATTTGCTTTTGTCATATATATGTTGGACATTCAAGACATTCGTCGTTTTCTACGTTATTTGAGGTCTAGTTTTTCTTCCGTAAATGGATGTTTTCCGTGTAAGACAGCCCATAGAAGACAGGGTCGCGTGATGCTGTCTTACAAGGGTAAACGTCCAATCGAACGTTCCGATTTATTCGACGTCATAATTGTTGCCATACTAAACTCCCTGAATGATTTGACGTCACAGTCCAAAAATCTACAAGGAATGGCAAGTTTTGCTTACCTTAAGTTTGTTCGTTGTATTATACGGAAGGAAAAGGTTCTTAATCTCGACTGATATTAAAGATCAGGATATCTTTCACTTGTGTGAGAAATTCTAAGTCTTTTTCCCTCGTTTCACTCAGGAAAAGACGGAATTTCTCACACTCATGGAAGATATCCCTTATCTTTAATACGTTTTCCTATAAGATCCTATTAATCTACAAATGTTTGTTTTGTTTAAGTACATTTAGAACATGTGTACATGCAAAAGAATTACAAAATAAAAAAGATAGTTTAATTTAACAAAATATCTTTACACATAGTTTTAGCATCGCATCGGTATAAGCTGTTCTTAATTGGTAGTAAGTATATCGTGTTATGTCTAATCGATCCATTTGCCTTTTAGAATCCCAATAGTATAATAAAGTAATTTGTGTTTTCCTTTTCAAAAAAACTTAATCGGTTAATTGGACTTATTTTACTGGACTTAAAAAAAACTGAGCTTGATTCGAATGCAGATTTCCAACTGCAGTAATACGTGTAACGGATCCGAATTCTTCTTCTTAATAAAATTTCCGGGTTCTCTGAATTAGGGTAACCGAAAACCGAACCGTCAATCCAAAACGAGCAATCCATAGACAATGGCAACCTCAGAAACAACAAAGAAACAGAGACACAACGCGAGAACGGCACAGAATGGAAAAATGAAGACACACATAAACACACAAAGATGAACGTCACGGACCAAATAAAAACCATGGATGAGATCAGGTGCACCGGTAGAGTAAGCATCTCCTGCTTCTTATAAGACACCCCCCGTGTTGAACATGTAAAATCTGGTAGTAAGGTCAAACTTGGTAGAGGAAACAACAATTAAGCTTTTAAAGGGAAAGATCTGTTGTCATCTTGAAAACAGATATCCCTTAGTGGTCCACAAGATGGTGATGTCGACCGTAAAACTTCTGGAGGGATAACTTCAAGTTTTGGGTAACATACTCTTATTCAAGAAGCCTATTTGTTCTATCAAGGAAGTCACTGTATCGACCACAGGCTCCTGAATAGCGAATGAGCTGGAAGATGTTAACTCCGTATGCTGGCGCTTTTTTGGATGTTGCTAAAAAAGGAAAGGCAAGTTGACTATTGGAAATGTGAAGTCATTGCGTTTGTCATACAGATTAGTTTGAAAATTAAATATTAGCTCAAGTACTTTTATCTTGCAAATTTAAGAAGCTTTTCATTTGTTCAGGTTTAATTTATTTTAATTTTCTATTTTGAGGTTTATAGTCAATCTCAACAAATGACCTCGTAAGGAAAGGTATATTTCTGGGTCTTCCAATGGGCTTCAGAACCTTTTCAAATCCATAACTTGAAAAACTCTAGGGATTTATTGTAACATGCACCCTCAGGAAAATTTGATTTTTGCAATTGTATTAAAATCTATTATTTTTTAACACTTTACGCATGACAAATTGAAATCAGCACTCTACGATCTCATTTATCAGTCTTTTTGCAACAAAAAATTATTTGTGGTAATGGGTGAAAAAAAAGCATATATTATGTAATAAACACATAGTTCAAACATAAAGTATACTGGGGAGAGAGCTGGAATTTTTATTTGACATTATTCAGTTGAATTCAGAGGACACGTGTTCCAAAAGACAACTGCAATATTAATGAAAGCAAATTGTGCTGCGTCACTTCTAGCATATTTGATTTTATATTCGTTTCAAAGTAGGATTTAACCAAGGCTAGTTCCGTAGACACAGAGCATTCAAACGATCTTTTAATTCCAGTTTCCGTTACATTGATGCCGTTTTATCTTTAACAATTCTCGATTTAAGGATTATCTCCATCTCATACCATAATGAACTAGACATTTAAGAAATTTTGTCTCATTTGCATTTACTCCATATCCCTTCATTATAAATCACTGATACACAAAAATCATCATCCTACCTCTACATGACAAATGTGATAATTGTGACTTTCAAATTGTTTACTTTCAATTTTGAGTAGTTATTTACTCATATCCCTTGCGTATGGAGTCTACATTTTATAGCTCATTTTCTACTGTCGTGCATGTGATGAGCAAGTTGATTTCGTCAACAGATCGAAATAAATCTCAAAAAATTACTTAAGCAGGGTTACGCTCAATGTCTGTTAATATTTTCACTCATAAAGTTTAATGGTTGTCATCACGATTTAAAGGATGGAGATGAATATCTTTCAATAGACCCCTTCTTATTACTAGATAAAAACATACCGAATTTGACATTACATCGGACTTTTCACCAAGAGTGTGACGGGTGTCACATATGAAGTGGGTAGTGCTTTTTTTTCTGAAACACCTGATAGCACTCCTGTTTTTAAGGTGTACACATTGTTAGTGCTTAATTTTTTGTGGAATTTGTATTATGTTCTGTTTTTGTCTTCGTCATTGCGTTTTCAGTCCGGAAATATATTTTGCCATGTATTCTGGATTTATAATTTTTCGTTGTTGCTTCGATATTCATTTGGAAATTTATTTGATTAATGTAATTTATTTGTGATTTTACTTTCATTTTTAGTGTGGTTTTTTCTGTATGGTAGTATATAACTTAACGTAAATTTAGTTTCTGCATATGGTAATGTCTACAATATATAAAAGATACACGAGTTGCATGAAATACCGTAAATTCCGTTATGCTGTACACTTGTTGCAAGGAGTAACCTTTCATCAGCAGCATTAGAATCAAATAATATGGAAAGCAATAATCCAAAAGTTGTTCAAAAAGAGGTACTCACTACCAGAAATACCGAAAATCCAGTACCAAGGACATCTACCGAGTGCCATTCACGGAAGGAAGCCTCAGTGTTTTAAGTGGTTAGAAATTTTGATAAAAACAGCAAATTTCTAAAAAACGCAAGGTAAATTTTCATGTCAGACATGTCTGACTATTGGGCTGGTGAATACCCTATGGGACCGCTGGTCCACCTGCAGTGGCATCAGCCAAATGGTTCAAAATACAAAAAATACCCAAGTTGCATGAAAAAAAACTGTAAATTTCGTTTCGCTGTACACTTGTTTCAAGGAGTAACCTCTCATCAGCAGCATTAGAATCAAATAATATGGAAAGCAATAACCCAAACGTTGTTCAAAAAGAAGTACTCATTACCAAAAATAGGAGGCCAAATCCAGTACCAAGGACATCCACTGAGTGCCATACACAGAATGAAGCTTCAGTATTTTAACAAATAAATGTCTCTTCAGTGCAGATAAAATCGTAACATATGAAAAACAGCTGGATCCCATGTTTCAGCGTGTACGACTAACATCACAGGGCAGAACCTTGAGGTGATCGTTGTACGGTCAAAGGGAATTGTTAGCAACATGATAGTGCAATAAATTTGTTATTCTTAAAAAAAACAAACAAAAAATATTTGGAAGACCATAACCTCTAAGCTGTTCAAAACTCACAGTGTGACGGGTGCTGTTAACAGAGCGGGACATGCTTACCCTTCCGGAGCACCTGATGTCACTCTCAGTTTCACTGGAGTTCACACTGTGAGTGCTTTGTTTTGAATGTTGTGATTTCTGTTTCTGTGCTTTGTGTCTGTCTAGCGTCGTTGTTTTGTGTCTGCGGTCAATGTTTTCTGTGTTCTCGTTTTGGCCATGCCTCTGGACTTCGATTTTTGTAAATTTCACAACTTTGTTCCTTCGGTATTCTACTGCCGTTGTTTAATGCTGCTGCTACATTCCTCGGGGCATGTATATATACTTACCCGACGTGAGGTGAACATTGTATTAAGTTTTATAATACACTTATGAAATGACATCACTACATACATCAGGACCAGGATTTCAAACGTAAACTAGAATGTCAATTGTTCATTGAACAATTGATAGGTATTTTCCAAAGTTGCTTCATTATGTTCTCATTATTGATTGTCCTAACAAACTGGTTTTTTTAAACTATCAATTTCATGATCAAACAAACATTCTAAGCTTCATATGTATCTATTTTTGATTATTAAAACGTCAATTACAGCCGTTGGCTTTGACTTTGACATTGACCTTATTCAAAGGTAAAGTCCTACTTAACACTTTTTTGAATGGAGAGTCCTTTTTATCTTCAAAGAAAGCTATCAGCATCAAACCTTAATCATACATCAAAAGTTTTTGGTCCATCACCCCATTGGTCTTATTATTTTGGACCCAAAGTAAGAAATGAAAAAAGATACACGTTTATTTTATCACATTTAATTGTTGTCTGTAACGGCTGTAGAGTTGCTTACAATTCGGGAGACAAACTGTTTCTATAAACAGATCGGATTCACCGGGTCAGTCTGATCGAAGCCTTACCAGGCTGATGAATTGTACCAAGTATCATAAAGAAAGAATATTTAAATTCTCTTTTTTATAGTTTTGATTTTTATACGACCGCAAAAATTTCCGGTCGTAAAATGGGATGGCGTTGGTGTTGGCGTCTTTGGACAGCATAACTTTGGTTCTAGTGGACAGATCATTATCAAATTTTAGTAAGATGATTTTTGGCACACGCCAGTTATGAGTTTTTGGCCCGCCCGTTTTAAAATAAAGGGCCAAAGGGGAACGTTGGGTGTTTTCACATAATTGACTCTAGAATCTTTATTATTAATCAGATTTTTATGGGGTGAAAAATTTCTTAAGAGTAGGATTTAACGGATTTAACGTAATATGTACGGTTCCCGAGATAAATTAGGACCAAAAACGGGCAAATCTAAAAACAAAATTAATCTCTAATTTTTTGTCATATTTTGAAGTAGTTTTTCAAAGGATTCCTTATGAAAAATTAAGAAAGCGCTCAACTTTCTTGTTTCTATGCTATGAGGGACCGAATGGGCCAAAATTGAAAATTTGCAGATTATCTAAAATTTTAATTTTTCATCGCATCTTAATGGGATTTTATTTTATTATTTTTTATTTTCTTTTAATTTATTTATTTCTTTATTATGATTTTTTTTTATTCCTCTTGATATAAGTTTACGTCAATATTCAACGGATTTGGTGTAGTTCTTAAAGTTTCCGGGCTATAAGGGGTCAAACGGGCCGAAACAATTACCGTTTTTATTTTTCATCGGATTTCGATTGTATTTTTTTTCTTTGGATTCCTTTTGATATAAGCTTTCAGTAGTGTAACAATGGATTTTTCGTAACTCTTACTGTTTCCGAGCTTAGAGGGGCCAAAGAGGTCAAAATCGTATTTTTTCTAAATATGTGAAATTTCTATTTTGATCAGATTTCGATGGGATTTTTTCTTTATTCCTCTTGTTGAAAGCCTTTGGTAGTATGACAAAAGATTTGGCGTAGCTCTTACGCTTTCCGCACTATAAGGGGTCAAAGGGGTCAAAATTGCAATTTTGAAAATATGTAAAGTCTTTTTATCGGACTATAATTTGGTTGGTTTCTCCGGATTCCACTTATAGTAAGGTTTAAGATGACCACTTTGACATACCTCTTATAATTTCCGATCTATATAAGGACTCATAAGGGCTAATTAATTTTTATTTTCCATAGTTTGTGTCCAGCAAATTACTAGGTCAAGCCCCTTATTGTGTCCATCTTATTATTGTGTCGAGCTGTTTAGTATGTCCACACTCATTTTTAATTTTCACACTTTTAAATTTCAGTGGTCGACATGGTGCTCTTGTATCATGCTGCACTCGGCGTAGCCCTTTATTTTGTACTTGGATTACTATTTTTGCTTTGATATCAATTTTTTGAAATGATTAAGTTACATATTTAGATAAGATTACTTCAACATTTTATTAAATGTCATCTTATTATCTATCGCCTATGATTAACATTTCACAAATTATATAAATATAAAGTTGTTAATAACTAGAATCGACAACCATTTAAAACAAGTGTTCACATAGTAATGAAAATATCAATTAGTTTCATCATTGCTACTGTTACAGAATTACAAAATTGATAAAAAATAACTTTTGAATCAGACATTTTATTTACTGATCAAAGGCTGACATTAGATTTAAGAAAACTTAAAAATGATTCACTTGAGGATTCACACTTTATGTCCTAAATTTCCATCAACACCCGAAGAATTTTTTGTCCTTTACACTCCATTACCTATCTCTTCCGCTTTACGAAATATTTCACAAAAACAAGTTATATATATATCAGGGCGTTTCCACAGATAACTCTCTCCCAGCATAACGTGGTTGTCCAAGACGGTTAAAACACATCTATCAACAATGATGAACAACACTGTCAAATTTCATAGTTGTACCTCTTTTCATTAAGCCAATATTTTGAGAAGAAGAAAAAAAAAGAAAACTATCCGATTTAACTAATCCCCTATGGAAAATACCTTTAACAATTGCGTTTTAATCCTTCCTTAAGGTCTATATCTCCAAACTCACTTATGTGTCTCCTATAAATAGAAAGAGTTAAAACAGAAAAATCTACAGGTAAGCTACAAAAAATTTCGACCAGTAGTCATAGTCATCATCATATATAAAGTGATAAGATATTTTGATCCTTTTCATAGAATAATCTGAAAGAAGCTTTCTGGAAAAGAAACGAAAAACTTTGATAATTTCATCTATCGCATTATATATTAGCCTCAAAGTAAAAGTTCCAAAACGGTTAAGACTCCTGAACTCTGAACTATATTTTATGCTTGATGAGATCGAATGTTTTACAACCATATAAATTATCTGGTGCTTCCATTACTTCGGTTCAATATCTTATATTTCACATTGGCAACGGATTTCTTAGCATGTCCTTCTTTTCAACAAGAAGGATATTCATTCTCTTATCGTTGATTGTTGTTGTTTTCTGACCGGAACGATGGATTGAAATGTGTGGTCGAATATTTTGGAAACATTATCAACAATTCATAGTCAGGGATTTGTTCAACCTTTGTTAATTTCATCCCTCAAGAAATTCTATGGCCGTCACCATAGCATCATTGAAAGATATGACGTGCTAGTAACCCAAATGAAAGTGGACATTTTCAGCTAGATTCACGTCTTCCCGAATTTTACTACCGACTTTGACATTTTCCCGGATTGATTCACTGACAGTGTGACGGGTGCTGTTTACAGAGCAGGACATGCTTACCGTCCCGGAGCACCTGATGTCACTCTCAGTTTCACTGGAGTTCACACTGTGAGTGCCTTTGTTCTGAATGTTGTGATTTCTGTTTTTGTGTTTTGTGTCTGTCTAGCGTCGTTGTTTTTGTTTCTAGCGTCATTGTTTTCTGTGTCCTCGTTTTTGTCCTGTCTTCGGAGTTCGATTTTTGTGATTTTCACTCCTTTGTTCCTTCGGTATTCTACTGCCGTTGTTTGCTTTATTTCTTTTGTTTTTTTATTATTTCATATTTGGTAATGAGTACTTCTTTCTGACGAATTTTTGGATCATTCGATTTTAATGCTGCTGATGACAGGTTACTCTTGAAACCCGGGTATAACGAAATTTACTGCCAGTTATTCAACTCGGGTATTTTTTTGTATTTTAGATACTTTGGAATATGCGTTTTGAGTCGAAGCAATATATCTTTAAAATCTGTACAACGGAGACATAGGTTGTCGAAAAGGCAATCTGTAGAAGTAAAATCAACCTGCAGTTTCGATTAACATACCATTCAGTATTAAAATACATTCTGTAAGAAAGATTATTTATAGTAAAACAGTTTTATAGTTTTATAGAGAAACAGCGTTGATTTCACTATTGGCAATAGTAAGCACTGCTTGATTTCTTACTTCAATCATCATCAATCATCACGTGAGGGTGGCGGACTTTTCTTCTGATCATCAAGGAGGCTAGGACTAATCCATGTGATCACATATGCGCTTGATGTAGCCACCAATTAAAGTTACGTAAAGAAAAGAGTGTCATCTGCTACTATGTCGACACATCCTTCAGAGCGATCGTCTATACTCGGATGTAATTCTCCGTGTAAAACAGATCCTATTTTTAAGTAAATGCACAATGATTAGAATGACGTGGATAGTATTCTGAACAGCAACTGTCCGAGTTTAAGTGCTCGAAATGAAGGGTGTGTATAAAGATATGAAGTTTTGACATTGGCAGTATTTATGTTGACTTTTCAGACTGTAAAGCATTTTAAACAGAAATGAACTATTTACTGTTTGGTAATGTTAACATTGAAAATAGTCAACAGTAAGTGTATTGAAAAGATTCATGAATCATTGAAAATAGTCAATAGGCAGTGTAATGATGCAAATAAGGTTATGTTTTCCATTGACTATGGAAAATAGAAGCCACTCTGATGGACAATAGTGCACCCCCTTAGAGTAGTGTACTATTGTTCATCACCCTGGCTACTATTTTCGCATAGTCAATGTTAAACACAACATTGTTATATAAATATTCTACTGGTAGCACGGTACTTAGAATTTTTCCTTAGGCGACAATAGTAACCTCGGTATTTTGTTATATCAAAACAATTACGATTTAAAGATCAAACGTGATGTCATATTAATTTTTTTAAAGATCAAAAGTGATGTCATATCAACTGTTCAATGTCATTTCAAAAATAAGTATGCAATATATCGATTTCAAATTCCTTTATAAGCTATACTGAGTCAAACAGACCAAATGTGTTTATATATCAAGTTTTACCATCATTCATTGAAGATAAATAAAATGCATAAAGAATGTCTGTAAAATTCATTCCCAAGCTAATGAAAATTTCTTTGCAACTAAATTTAGAAAAAAATTAAGGATATGGAATAAATACACGCCAGACAAAGTCTATAAAAATACATGTTATAACCAAGCAAGGAACAACGCTTTGATTGGTGTTCTTCATCTAAAAGTCACAATGAAGCCTTCAATAATGAGCTTTGATCACAGTGTCCTGAGCTGAAAGATGCTAAACAGATTACAATAAAAGAACTTGAGAATAAATTCTTAAACTTCAAATATTTAGACAAAAAATCTAATTTTATTTGGCTTATGTCTGCTGAAGATAAATTTATTTACAGCAAACTTTATATATTATTAAGAGACTTGTTCTCATTGAGACTTGAAAAGATAAACAAATACTTTTTTATTTACTTCTTTATTTATTTTATTTTTTTGACTGATTTTATTCCAGTGAGAGGACTACAGGTATCATGCTTTGCCCCTTGAATGAATGATTGTATTGAATCTGAATTGCATATCCCCTTGTCTTGTTCAAATGCAATTATTGTTGTTTTTCCCGTCTTCTCTTCACACTTATTTTTTATATATACATGTATATCCATATAAACTATGTTTCTTGCTTTTTTTTATTTTGTTTTTTAAAATAATCAACAAATCATTATCAATCATTTTAGTAAATTCCTGTTAATTTGTCTGCCCCTTAGGGGGCGTCTTAATTGACAAATAAAGTATTTGTTGTTGTTGTTGTTGATCACACCTCATAGTAAGTTCAAGACGGCCCCTAGCACCGGTTTGAGTGGAATTCATTGCTAATTTTCCACCAATGTCACATCCATGTCTGATTTAGCCCTTAGATGCATAAAATTTACTGACACAGAGCTCTTACAATCACTGTCATCCGTTGCCCGACAAAAGCATTAATGTCCTCAAAAGAAACCTTCTTCACTCACCAATGTGATTGATTGATTGGTTAGTTAGTGTTTAACGTTCAATGAGCAATATTTCAGCTATATCCGGACGAGAAGTTAATCAATTCAAAAATTGTAGGTAAAAGAAGAAAGAAATAAAGGTGGAAGGGACAACGGGGGTATCGACTTTTGATTGCCACTGGAAAATGGGGAGAAATGGGTAGCGTCTGCTCACCAATGTGAACATATTATATGGCATAAATTTTACAATATCAACCAAACAGATTTCTCCTTGGTCTTTAATTACTATGAATATGTGAATGTAAGGTTTCAGAAAATTTCAAACTGGTTCATATATGTAATTAGTTCCGTCCTACATATTGTCTTTCATCTTAGAGAAAATTATTCGGGTTAAATTTTAATATAATGTTATGATATTTATTGTCTTGTGTTACAATCAATCATCAAACAGCCACCCTACCACTGGTTTGTAAAATTGGATCCATTGGTAATGATATTATCAGTGAATCATTTTGACCATTATATGATATTAATTTCATTTGTGATGAACTTTCCAATAGATAATGACCCGATAACGGCGCAGATACGTTTCGCGTGCTGGGTTATACAATTATTCCATACACGTGTTATGATAAGAACAAATTACATCTAGATTAAACAATCAATTATAAACCATAACGACACAATAGCTACTGGAATTTTATTGATATTTTATTGGAATTGTATTTTTCTATCAATATGCAATACATCGAAGCACAAGAAACATACAATACAATAGTCGGTATTGTTCGTAGCAATTGTTATAGTTTCCTTGCATTGTAGGTTGCTGTTATATAATTATTGTGAAAACTAAGTTCTGGTAATAAATTCAAATTCAAATTAAAAATTCGCAATAAAAGTACGTTTGAATTATTTCATTGTAAGGACATCCGGCAATTTGTAAAAATTCATCAGAGGTTTTAACCTTATGGGATTAAAAGTTTTTTCAAAATTCATTTATATTCCCAGTTTCCCCATGCTGACTCTGTTTTCATAAAGGTGCAGGCATTTCCGGGTATTTATATCTAGATAAGAATTGAATACCTAGAATTGAAGAAGATAAATATTTTTCTACAATCTATTGACTTCAATCTACAATCTATTTTCTACAATCTATAGAGCTCAAATGAGGATAAAAGGCTATGTTTGAAAAAATACAATGAAAACTTGAAGATCAGGGAAAATTCATTTACATTAATTGTATAATCTTGATATCTAAAAGTTATTCAATATGTAACAACACAGGAAATCATCAGAGATTATTTTCCAGTCTTCAAGTGCACAATATAACTTCATAAACGTGGGAGTTTAAGGAGGTAGATCCAGGTAAAGGGACATTACTCTTAAAAATAAGTTGTATTTTTGTTGTTATCATTTCATATATACATTTTAAGCTTCTAAGTAACATAAATAGCTTTTAATTCTTCTTCACAACAATGATTAAGGGAGTACGAGCGTCAGACTTCAGAAGCATTCTATATCATCGGGTTTTATCCGTTCAATCAGTGCTAAAATTTTTGCATATGGATCACATTTTCTTGGTCACAAGACACTTTAAAATACATAAAATAGTCTGTGTAAAATAGTCTGTGTTTAAAATTTAATCAACTTCCAATTATAATTTCATATATTTAAAGGCCTATAAACATCTTGTGGGAATTGAAGGAAAACTCTAGAGAGATCTGTTTCCCGCCAAAATTTTGAAGTCTTATATCTCAAAAATTCCTACATGGTTATTCAAATTTTTTTTTGCTCAAGTTGTTCTATTAGTAGTGCTCTTCAAAACAAAAGGTCAGAATTTTAATTCTTATTACAAAATTTTTGACACTCGTACTCCCTTCAGGTGTCTCAGTGGTATTATTTCGCCATTTTTGTCCAACACTTGTTCATTTAGGCTTCATTCATTCAGAAATTAACAAAATTGTTATTAAAAATGTAAAGAAAGATCAAAAGTATTCAATTTTTTTATTCTTTATCACTTTAAGAACTTTTTCCTTACAAAAAGGTGAACTAAAAAACTAGTATTTTAAATCTGTTGCTGGATTTACAGAACAGAGAAATCACACAAAGGAGATAATCTGATAAAAAAATTACATATAGATATCACTAGAGAAATTCACATTTTGCAATTTATCTCTCTTATTTCAACGGTGACCCCTATTTTTTTATTTTTCATATTTAAACCATATAATGATTTCAAAACGATTACAAAGTAGGAACAAAATCTATAATCGATTTTTAAAGCTATCCCCTCATATAGTCACTCTCCCTATCATTTCTATGTAAAATCCTTCAATTATCAATTTTTGTTTTTGTGCTTAAATGCATGGTGACCCCCAAATTTTATTTTATATTTTGAAAAATAATACAATTATGTTTCTACACAGAAAATTTCACCAAGTTTTATAATAGGGAGTTAATACCCTGCAGACACTTAAAAAGTATCGATGAAATTTGACTATTTCATATGTGTTACTGATTTTAAGAGTTATCTCCCTTATCCTAGGTCTAATACCTTGAAAATGCAGCTAAAATTACTAATTGATGACTAATATGTTCATTAAATAAAATAACGTTTGTAATGAAGAAAGATGCATGATCTTTCGCACGTTTTGTTTACTCTTGGATTCTCAAAAATTTTTTAAAATATTTTTGTCGTATGTTTAAAAATTACGAATTGATTTATAAGTAGTATTATTCGTTTGACTGTGTTGATTTGCCCTTCTTAGTATAGCACGGATGTTTAATGCTTGCTGACACGGGGATTAACTTTAAGAAATTCTTTCAATCTTTTAGGCCAATCACTGAGGCACGTGAGGCAACATTGTTTCCCATTACCTCTGATCAACTATCTATTCGGGTTTGCCCGAAGTTACTGTTAATTCATTTTCTGCATATGCGCATTTCGACAACTTATGACTCATCAGTGCAGATAAAACCAAAACATTTGGAAGTCCATTGACCGAAAAACATGTAAAAGCTGGTGGAGAACCAATAACCAAAAGGATCTAAATAGAAAAGCCAAAATTCAGCTAAGGACAGAGCTTTGCATGAGGGAGATACTCCTTAGTTTTAAACAAAATTTTGTAAAATTCAGATATTGCAAGTTTCAATACGAATCGGTTTTCGGGTCAGCCCCGAAGTACTGACTACTGGGTTGGTAAATACCCTCGTGGTAATAGTCCACCAGCAGAGGCATCGGCCCAGTGGTAATAAATGACAAAATACCGAAGTTACTGTTAATTCATTTTCTGCATATGCGCATTTCGACAACTTATGTCTCATCAGTGCAGATAAAACCAAAACATTTGGAAGTCCATTGACCGAAAAACATGTTACATGTAAAGCTGATGAAGGACCAATAACCAAAAGGATCTAAAAAGAAAAGCCAAAATTCAGCTAAGGACAGAGCTTTGCATGAGGGATATACTCCTTACTTTTAAACAAAATTTTTGTATAATTCAAATTTGCAAGATTCAATACAAATCGGTTTTCGGGTCAGCACCGAAGTACTGACTAATGGGTTGGTGAATATCCTCGGGGACTAACAGTCCACCAGCAGAGACATCGGCCCAGTGGTAATAAATAACAAAATACCGAAGTTACCGTTAATTCATTTTCTGCATATGCGCATTTCGACAACTTATGTCTCATCAGTACAGATAAACTAAAACATTTGAAAGTCCATTGACCGAAAAACATGTTATAAATCAGCTTTTAAATTGCTACATTGATGCCGTAACCTTGTGTGTGTAATATCTTAAGTTTTCTTGCACCCTCTCTATAGTACTCTGGGGGGAGTAGACATTTGAATTCAGTCTATTTTTAAATGTCGAAAATTCTGTGAATATCAAGATCATTCCATGAAGACACAGTAGAGACTTTCTCTCATGTGCATTTACCCCATATCCTTTCATTCAACAGTACAGGGAACAAAATACCTTTCTGACACCCTAATCTACCTCTGATAGGAACATAATTATTTCTATTACGTTAATTATATTCATTTGTTTCAGATACTTGTGGAGGAAGAAGATCCCATAGGTACTAAGGACATAATTTACTATGCATTTTATTAAATGTGCATAATTTCCTGTTTTTCCGCCTTTCTGCCAATGTATCCTTAAAACTAAATTAAAACATATGGAATACCTGGTAGTTTAATCAAATTGATCTATGAATATGTTAATGAATGAAAGCAAATTGTAATCTTAAATGACGAATTTTTTCAGAAGGTTGTATCAAGGCTGGTGTTCCCCAAGATTCAGTTCTTTGTCCCTTACTGTTTTTGTTATATTACCAGAAATTAATAATGATATGTCCAAAATAAATGAGTGGGCCAAAACATGGCTAGTCATTTTAATCCCGCAAAAGCTAAAGCTTTGATAATATCAAACATAGAGTATCATGTTCCAAAAATTAAATTCAAATATGAAAAGGTTTATCAAGTGTCATAAACACCTTCAGCAATAACTTTTTCTTCTAATGGCAATTGGTCAATTTTTAATGAAAATATAGCGAAATCAGCAATGAAATAAATTAATGTACTACGAAAATTAAAATACTCTATCGTCAAAAAGTTTGTCCAATATTTTCACTACCATTATTAGACCATCACTTGAATATGCATGTGAAGTATGGAATATATGTTTCGAAAGAGAAATTAAAACTCTCGAAAAGGTACAAATGTACAACTTGAAGGAGCTAGAATTGTTACCGGATTAATAAAATTCGCTAGTAGGGAATCTCTTTATTTCGAATTAACATGTAAGTTATATTAAAAGATTTAAACGTGGAGCATCCAGTTAAATTGACATTATTGCAACCCAGTCTTGGAATTTCTAACCAACACTATTAAATAGCAAAATACCGGAATTACTGCTTTACAATAATAAAAAAATATATACATGTACCTGAATTTGGAAGTCGTTTGAAAATACAGTAAATACAATAAATACCAAAGAAAACGGTAAATTTCGTTATGCTGTACACGTGTTTGAAGGAGTAACCTCTCATTAGCAGCATTGGAACAAAATAGTATGGAAAGAAGTAGTCAAAAAAGAGGTACTCAATACCAAAAATATCAAAAAAGGAGGCCAAAATCAGTACCAAGAACATCCACTGAGTGCCATATTTCACGAAAGGATATGGAGTAAATGAACATGAGACCATAACACATATGTTAACTCCAACTGCAATAATTTTAATGAGCTGTATGGCCATTTCGGAAATTAATTCCCCATCAGCAGCACTAGAATCCAAACAAAGGAAATCCATAATTTCAAAAAATGTTTAAAATGTGTAAAACCAAATGAAATCCGAATAATCAGTTATATCAAATATAGCTAAGGACGAAACTACGATGGAGGGAGTTAATCCTTAGGTTTTAGAATTTACATAAATTTAGATAACAGTAATTGAACAAAGTGTACACATGAGATATTTTCTCATCTACAAGTACACCATATCTAAGAAATATAAAGAGCATACATCTCTACCACGAGGAAATGTTTTACCAACTCCACACTGCAATAAAAGACAAACTCCTGTATTATTATTTCAATACACGGAATGAAGCCTTAGTAGTTTTAAGGGCTAAGAATTCTGATAAAAACAGTTAGATACATACAATAATCAGGGAAAATATATCGCAAACCACTAAAAGTTTCCTAAGGAACAGAAAGCAAATTGATATTTATAAAATAATAATTTATAAAACCAAACAAAAAACAAAACAAAAAAACACCGGAATAGCAATTAATAGGAAAAGCAATAAGGTAATCCCGTAGAAAACTTGAGAGATCTAATCATTTATTGGTTTAAAGCAATCTCAAATTGTTATGTTTGCCGTGTGCTGAAAACAAAAGGTTTTATCTTAACAGATGACGGACTTCCGGGTTGTGCAATTAGACTACAAATCATTTCAGTAGCAGCCAATGTGGACAACTTTTGTACACGAATATGGTCTATTTAAAACGGGACACGCCTTTTTCGATTGACATTTTATTTTACATAAATTTATTTTGATTTTTTTTCCATTGTTTTTGTTTCAAACAGGTTTAGCTCAATATATATATATAGAGAAAATTGCACCTGTTTTACGTCGTTCTTTATAGTTGAGAATCAATCAAGAGTGACGTCACTCACAATTTTGCTTATTATCGACAATTTCCAATTATTTTAACAAACTGAGCAAATGAGTAGTTTATTTGATACCAAATACAATGCAATTTCCATATACAGCTGATATGAATATTTAAAATCAACATCAAATTTCTCATAATAGGTAATTATAATAATTATTTTCTTATTTCTTAATTACCTAAACTTCATATTTTATCTCCAAAATGTCTCGTCTGTGTTTACAATCCTATTTTAACTTATACATACTAGTAGTTCATCTGCAATACATCAATTACTTACGGAAGCATGGAGGTGACATGTGAATTTTTATTTCTATCTCGTGGCCACGAGATAGCTATGTCGTGGCCACGAGTTACTATCTCGCTCCCACGACACACTAAGTTGTGGCAACGAGATAGCTATGTCGTGGCCACGAGATAGCTATGTCGTGGCCACGAGTTAATATCTCGTTATTACTAAACAATGCAAACTTCAAATTAAAAGTACTAGATTCTTTTACATACATACCCTTGTTTTGCTTGAAAGGGGATTCTTAGATTAATCAATCCATAAGTGTTTCATCATAGTTGCCAATTCCCTCTATGCAAAGTAAAATTATTTTGTTTGAATTTTTCTGTATTTCCTTTTATAGAAGCCAACCCTACCAGCATAGATATAGGCTTGCTCTAAAAATACCGTATTCAATTAAGGGTTCTAGCAGAGATATTTTTGGAAGATTTACGATCATGGCGGTGTTAACAGAGTTTAATAATATCATTGCTAAAACATGATACATGAAAAAACAGGATTCTTTTATCAGTCATCATTTTAATACACACCGTTAAAATTGGGTATTGTACTATGATGTCATTAAATGTAATCAGAAACCCTGCATAAATTCTACCAATGATAACATAGGATAAAATTGCTTAACACCCCCTTCCTGAATTATAACAAATTTCAATTTTATATGGACCATTGGGTTACGGTTAAGTAAGTAATAACCCATCGGGCTAACGCTCTCATGGTTATAACTACTACTTATTATATTAAAAAAAACTAACTTCCCGTTCTGAATGATATCCTTCAGATAAAAGATACCCATGTTCAATGAAAAAAAACTTCTTTTTTTTTGTTATACTGTTCACATGTTTCAAAGAGTAGCCTTAAAATCAAATTATACGAGACACCGTTATCAGGTTGGGGAAAACCCCAATTGAGGTATAATATCCCAATTGGGGTATATGGTTATACCCCAACTGGGGTATCTGGTCAGTTTTCTATCGATTATTTTTTCTCAATTCAATGGCGCGGAAGGAAACATTATACATGAGAAACTTCGTGATTGCTGTCATCAAATGACATATCACCATCTACTTGATGATGCTGCATTTCACCAACAGGGGAATTCTAAGGACGTAAAATCATATATTTGATTCTGTGAAAATCAAAGATCATCGCAATTGTAATTGGGTATAATATCAAAGCAAAAGAAATGGGGAGTGTGTGAAAACATAATCAAGTTGAATTGAAGTTTAGATTGTAAAAATAAGCAAAGATATTGAAGTTTCAAACACTATTGTTACAGACTACTTTCAGAGTATTTTTAAGACATGGACAATGAGAGAAAACTCTGAAAGAAATCAAATGACATTTTTATTTAAATATTTCTCCCTTCTTGATTTCTTTGATAATCAAAAAATATTTTCCTACATCTATCACAGTTTGCTTTATTCGAATGTAGAAAGAGTTTTCTTTTAGATAAGAAGCATGGAACGATTCTTACCTCCCCAAATCTTATGTTATCTCTAAATCAGAGTCACTGCTTTGTAAAATCATAAATCGATCTGCAGAAAATTTGCATTATCCTTTTGACAACACAAGTATATCATCCGACAAGAGCTCTTATCCTATAGATTTATAATTATTATGTATGATGATGCGCCATTCAACCCCTCAAATATAATTAACAAATAACTGGTAATATACCCCAATTGGGGTATAACCATATACCCCAATTGGGATATTATACCTCAATTGGGGTATAGTACCCCAATTGGGGTTTTCCCCAACCTGGTTATATAGTCAGAAAGAAGTAAAATTCATATGTCAAACAACCCTGACCACTAGGCTGTTGAATACTATCGGGGACCTCTGGTCTAAGAGCAGTGACATCGACCATTCAAGAAGTTGTAAATGCAAGCTTAAAGATGGGAAATTTTGGTATAAAAAACGTTTTTGCCCTAATACTGGCTTATTCTCGCGGCTGTACCAAGTTCGATTTTCCCTTTTTCCTATCATTTTTACTTTTTGTGTTTTGGCTTTCATTTCTTTTTTGTACAGGTTTCTTACAGATTGTTGCCTGTGATTCTGGTTTTTAGTTATTGTGGCTTATCATTTAAATACCTTACGACGAATAATAATCGTAAGTCTAAACAATTTAAATTGATTGATTGATTAATTGAATATTGTTTAACGTCTACTCAGCAATATTTCAGCTATATCAAGACGAGAACAAGTTTGTTAATAAATAATCACTTTGGGGTATAGAAAGGGTCATGGGACGGGAAATTCTGACTGCAGATTCCACTAATTTAATCAAAATATTTTTCGTAATTCTTTTACATCTTGACAATGCTTTTCTCTGTATTGTTAGATCCGTTTAAATAAAACTCAGTCGCTCCTGTTGAAAGATAAACACATAATTTAAATTTAAATGAGAACAGTCTGCTATTTTTTTCATTGCAAAAATATGATGTATTTTAAAAAGGCACTTTCAACTTGCTTAAGATAAATTCGCATGGTTAATTGGAACATAAGCCTACACATTTCATTGAAAGATGTTTGATTTGTAGTACGAACCCTAGTGTATGTATCTTTCTTTACCAAAATATCATCCACAATTTTCATTTATTCAAGTACTTACATCATTTTCTTGTCTCAAAGCAATATACCTACGTGTAAGTCAGAAGTCAGCATGGGGATCCAGGGAAAATAAAAAAAAACATACAACGCATATAATGTTCGAAATACCTCTAATTTAGCCTTTGAATCCCTTATATATTTTACTTTAAACTCACTCTGCTCTGTCTTAAATGTTATTATTATATAATAAAGTGGAAATCTTCATCAATGTTAACATTTCATATTAATGGTGTTTTCCTTTTTTGCAAATATTTGGCAATCCTCGACTTTTTATTCTTTTTATGCTTCAGAGTTTTAATAATGTGAAACTTCCTTATCAAGAATTTGGCCGCTTTTGTTGATCAAGAAACTGTAAATACATTTGAATAATTGTGTGGAGATTTTTTGCAACAAGTTTCTGTTTGAGCACAACTAACCATAATTTATAAACAATTATAATCAACGGAATTTCATGAATTCTAAATGACATATTTTTTTAACTAAAATTCGTTTCAGATGGATTAGTAAATATTTAAACGATCACAGTTTGATAGTTTAGCAAATGAAACATAAAACATAATGTAGTATTAAATATTTTCACAGCTCATAATATCTTTACATCTTTAACACATTATTTTTGATATCGTGTCATCACTGTTAGTCCGTTCTCATCACAATAGACCATTTTCAATAGACTTTTTTTAATTCGGCAAAAATCGACAAGATTCAATAATTCTCCCTTTATTCAGTCCCCTTTAAAATGAACGGAGGAGAAATATAACATTAATAACAGTGACTGTTGATAGGAATCTTCATTATTTAACCACTGAAGGCTTTATTCATTTCTTTTTGGCTTATATTTGATTTTGGTTTTTATTATTTGAATCTAATGCTGGTGTTGAGAAATTGGTCTCATTACGTGTACAGCATATAAAAATTTTTTGTATCTAATAGTACTGTTATGAAAATATCATGTGTGTGTAGTAGGTTTAAAAAATAGTATTTTTTGTTTTTTTTTTTTTTGTTTTTTTTTGGTATAGCTGTCCTATTTATTGCGACCTGTGATTCGGGTTTTTTGTCATTTTT
Source organism: Modiolus philippinarum (assembly GCA_002080025.1). NCBI lineage: Eukaryota > Metazoa > Mollusca > Bivalvia > Mytilida > Modiolidae > Modiolus > Modiolus philippinarum. The sequence goes on along the minus strand of MJUU01069367.1, from coordinate 119,886 downwards.
AGCTTATCATTTAAATACCTTACGACAAATAATGATCATAAGTCTAAAACAACGGCAGTAAAATACCGAAGGAACAAAGCACACGATTACACAAATCAAAGTCCAGAGACAAGGCAAAAGCAAGAACACCAAAAGACGGCAGACCAAAGACACCACATGCCCACAAAACACACGAACATTACATATACAACACAAAAAACTAAAGCACTAACAGTGTGAACTCTCAATAAACAAGAGTGACATCAGGTGCTCCGGAAGGGTAAGCATGTCCTGCTCTGTGCACAGCACCCGTCACACTGTCAGTGGGTCAATCCAGGGTAAAGTCAAAACCGGTAATGTCAAATCCGGCAAGACGCGAATCTAACTGAAAATGTCAGTTTTTATTTGTGACACTGACATTTCATATCTATCTATGATGTCGTGGTGACGGCCATAGAATTTCTGAAGGGACGAAAGTAACAAAGGCTGAATATATCTAAACAATTAAAAAAAGTCCGACTAATTCAATAATTTTGTTTTTCGTAATTCTTTTTCATTACTACAATATTTTCTCTATATTGATGCACTTGTTGCAAGATAAACACATGATTTTAATTCATATGAGAACAGTCTGCAAACTTTGCATTGGAAAAAAATAATAATATTTTTAAAAAGCACTTTTAATTTGCTTTAGATCAATTCACTCGGTTAATTGAGATATAAGGATACACAGTTTATTGAAAGACATTTGATTTACGTATGCTATTGTATGCATCTTTATTTCTAATTCTTTATTTATTAAAATATCCACAATTTTTGCAAAATTCAAATAGTTACTCCATTAATTTGTCTCAATGCAATATACCTTCGTGTAAGTCAGAAGTCAGCATTTAGATACAGGGGAAATTAGAAAAAAAACATACAACGCATATAATTTTCAGAATACTAGTAATTTAGCCTTAAAATCGCGCATATATTTTACTTTAAAATCACTCAGTCTTTAATGTAATTTTTATGGAATATAGTTGAAATCATCATCAATGTTAACATTTCATATGAATGGCATTTTCCTTTTTTTTTGGAAATATTTGGCAATCTTTTATGCTTCAGAGTTTTAAGAATATAAATCTTTCTTATCAAGAATTCGACAGCTTTTGTTGATCAAGAAACTGTAATTTCATTTAATTTCATTATTTCGAATAATTGAGGACAATTTTTTTTCAACAAATTTCTGTTTGAGCACAACTAAGCATAATTTATAGACAATCATAATCAACAGAATTTCTTGAATTCTAAATGACATACTTTTTTAACAAAAATTCGTTTCAGATGGATTAGTAAATATTTAAACGATCACAGTTGGATAATTCAGCAAATGAAACGTAAAACATAATGTAGTATAAAACATTTTTCACAGCTCATAATATCTTAACACCTTTAACACACCATTCTTGATACCATGTTATCACTTTTAGTCATTTCTCAACACAATTATAACCATTTTAATAGACGTTTTTTGAAATTTTGCAAAAATCGACAACATTTATCAATTCTCCCTTTATTCAGATCCCTATAAAATCAACGGAGGAGAAATATTACGTTAATAACAGAGACTCTTGACCAGAATTTTCATTATTTACCCATTGCAAGCTTTATTCATTTCATTGCATTTTCCAATATACACAGAGGTTTCATTGAGTTGGACGTCAATGGTAATGCATGTTGATCTACTATTGTAGTATTTTTGGTAAATGTGCTTCTTTTTGGCTAATATTTGATTTTGGTTTTCCTATTATCTGAGTTTAATGTTGTTGATGAAAAATTTGTCTCATAATACGTGTACAGCAAAAAGAAAATACTAAAATATGTAGCATAGTTATTTTTGTATTTAATAGTACTGTTATACAAATATCATGTTTGTCTCGTACTGTAGGTTTTAAAATGGTATAAAAAGATTCCACGTAAGTTGTCACTAAGTACTTCTGTTTTATTTTACGAAAGGATATGGAGTAAATGAACATGAGACCATATCACATATGTTATTTCCAACTTCAATAATTTTAATGAGCTGTATGGCCATTTCGGAAATTTTTTCCTCATCGGCAGCATTAGAACCCAAACAAAGGAAATCCATAATTTTAAAAAATGTTTGAAATGTATAAAATCAAATGAAATCCGAACAATCAGTAATATCAAATATAGCTAAGGACAAAACTACGATGGAGGGAGTTAAACCTTAAGTTTTAGAATTTACATAAATTTAGATAATAGGAATTGAACAAAGTGTACACATGAGATATTATCTCATGTACAAGTACATGTACTTGTTTGTTTTTGTATCTGTGTGTTTCTTTTTTGGCAGTTTTCTAATCACATTTACCCAGTCGGGAATAGCTGTGGTATTATTTCTTGGAATACTTTATTTTCGCGCATTTTGAAAGACATTTCATTTTTAAAGTTTTTTAACGCGCAGAGCACAGCTTTATTAGATTCTGAAGTATATGCTTAAAGAGAAACATAATTGTTAATGTTTAGCTTAATAAAAATGCTTAATAATATTTCCAATCTATTTTCTAGAAGTAAATTTGATAGTAAAATTCAAAATTCAAAAGTTACATTTAAAGAATGACGTTCTTAGAAACTTAACTTGCCCGATGCAAAATAGTTAATGTTTAACACATAGCTATTTTCAAATTCTCGAAAACCTCTTTATTTTTACTTATAATTGAAATAAGCGAAACATTGGGAATGGGGAAAAGGGGGGATTGTAAAAGTGCTTATTAATCATTTTCATTTGTAATAGGGTAGTTTTTACTTGTTTTCTACTTCTAGTTTAACCCGAAATTGAAACTTTTTGTGTTGATTTTCTGGTATTACCTATATTTAATTGGTATGTGAGAGGTGATAGATGGTACATATCAAACAGGTAATACTTATTATTCCTAAGTTCTCGATGACGCTGTTGTTTTAGGGGCCCATTCGATTACTGCTTTATTTTCAGTGGCGTTTGTAAATATGTTTGAATAACAAAATTCACTTTTTATTATTCATCTTTATTTTGAAACCACTAAGCCGATGCCACTACTTACAGACCAGAGATCGGCGAGGATGATCATTAGCTCAGCAGTCAGTTTTGCCTGACATAAAAGAAAAATTACCTTGAATTTAATAGAAATTTACTATTACAATAATATAACCCCTTAGAGTACCGAGGCTTCATTCCGTGTTTTGAACTAGGTAGAAGTTTTTTTTACCGGATTTGACCTCCTTTCTCGATAATTGTGTTAATGGGTACTTATTTCAGACTATTGTTTATATAACTCCACTGCTGCTGATGAAAGGTTACTCCTTCAAACATATGTGTAGCACACAAATTGGGTATCATTAAAAAAAAGTCTTTTGTATGCCATAAAACAGATTTAAACCTCCCATTTCTTTTCAAATGCCTGTACCAAGTCAGATCCATTGTGGTCGCCAATCTATCTGGTGGTTTCCACATTATTAGTCTCTTTGTCTCATTGACTTCTGCCCTTGACAACTCTAAAAAATAAAGGAAATGGGGTAAATGTCAGGGAGACAACATCCCTTATCCAGGTTAAAACGACACAAACCAAAGCATATAGGGGTCACCGTACGTTCTTCAACAGAGTGAGGAACCTCACACCATATAGCATGCCCTAAATGGCCCCAAAGATATGTAAAAAGTGAATAAATCAATGGAAACAAACCACATCCAATAACCCGAATATCAAGATACTAAAATTTCATAAGAAGACAAGGACAAGCCAATGACCAACATATTCCTTACTTGGGACAGGCGCAAAAATTGCGATGGGGTTAAACTCGTTTTTTTATCCAAATCCTCCAACTATGTGTGGTGAATGGCTAAAAAATAAATACACAAAAAGACTCACAGTAAAAATCAAACTAGAAAAGAGTCCAACTTATCAAGAGGGGTACCCTTACAATGAAGTACATAAAACATGAAGACAATACACACGGGTACCGGACAAATGCTCGCAGTTGCTGGTAATTTTGTTATTGCCCCAATTACATTTTTGTAATTACTAAATTTTTTTTTATTTCAGGTTATCATACAACCTGGAATATAAACTACGAGTCAAATCGAATCAAATGACCATGTCATCGTCCACAGTAACTTCGGTATTTAGTTATTTTGTTACCACTGGGTCGATGCCACAGCTGGTGGACTGTTAGTCCCCGAGGGTATTCACCAGCCCAGTAGTCAGTACTTCGGTGCTGACCCGAAAGCAGATTATATTTGGAACCTTACAATATCTAAATTTTTGTAAATTTTGTTTAAAACTAAGGAGTATCTCCCTCATGCAAAGCTCTGTCCTTGGCTGATTTTGGCTTTATAATTAGACCATGTTGGTTATTTGTTCTCTATCAGTTTTACATATCTTGAGTTTATGGTCTTCCAAACCTTTAGATTTTATCTGCACTGAACAGACATAAGTTGTCGAAATGCGCATATGCAGAAATTAAATTCACAGTAATTTCGGTATTTAGTTATTTTGCAGACTGCATAATGATCTCTTTATACTAGAAATTGGTAAAATTCACAAAAATAGTGGCGAAATTTCCCGTTTGAATCTTTATCGAAAATCCAAACTCACTCCCGTTCCCGATCCCTATTAATGAACCATCTGATGCTCCGTGAAAACAATGTCTATTTATCGAATTTGGCCATTTTATAACGGTACACTAGCATGTAATAAAAGAACAATAGAATAAATAAATTATGAGATGACATAGATTTTTCACTCTCCAAAAAACTAAAATAAGCGTGATTCTTGGAAACTACTGTTAAACTGAACAATTAGCATCCCAAAAACTAAAGTATTAGCTCTTAATTGTCCCCTCTTTATTACATTTGTTCAACAAACATGTATCCCTGAATTGTAGCACAAAAAGCATAACTAAACGATATAAATAGCATTTTGTGGTGACAAAATAACTGCATTGTGAACAATAAAAGCGCGATTTAAATCTAGTAATTTAAATATAATCACTGTCAACTTTACTTAAATAGTTAGATGACGTGAAAATATTTACTTAACATTGGTGATACAATATTTCAATCCAGATAAAAATCTTCCTCTTTCGGTAATTTTATCTGACATCAAAAGGATAACAATAAAACAGACGATGTATATAGATTTTTAAAAAAATGAACAATATAATTTCGGTGAGATATTCAATTTTAATAGTTCAATCAGGTTTTATCTATTGAAAATTACAAACCGTTTTAATTAAATTTTATATTGTTTCAGTAATTGTAAAATTTGAATAAAAATTTTTTATCTGTATTAAAATCAATGAAAAAATTACAATTTTTAATTAAAAAGATTTTTGTCATTTGTATAGTGGGATGATGAAAACAAAGTGCTTTCAAATTGTATTGAACTCTTATTGGAAATATTTACATTATCAATATGTTGACAGAATGATAGCTTCAATATGATTGATTCCTTTACATAATCCCCTTATAACTTAGGTCTTAGGTCGCCTTCAGGTGCTATATATTTTAGAACGCAGAATAGTTTTGGTTAGAACACCCACATAGTGACTTCAATCCAAACCTTAGGAAATGAGTTGAAAATTTTCCAGTAAAAGGAATCGACATTATAAATTTTTGAATGCATTGTACTAGCAGGTACGTTTTGTTTTTGTTTACCTTTTTGTATTTTTTTATTACCATTGTAGATACGGAGAAGGCACCTGTCATCTTCCGTCGTTGTCTCTCTTTTTTTTTTTGCTTTCATTAGTTATATGTTACACTGCTTTGAAGACAATGCGGTTGAAAACAATAAAGTTTCTAAGGAAATACATGTAGTAAATCAACGTGAAAGATAATAAAGATGAATATATTTTTATTCACCCCGCAAACAAAGTTTGGGGGTATACAGGAATCACCCTACTGTCTGTCAGTCCGTCTGTCCACACTTCTTGTAAGCCCAACTCCTCTTAAACCACTTGAAGAATTTTGATGAAACTTTATAAAAAGGAAGGACACTATATAGAGATGTGCATGAAGGAATATAATTATTGTCCGAAACCAGGAAGGGGAGATAATTTGACTTTGACTTTTCTTTGATTCCCTATTATGGGTTACCTCGTAAGCGCAACTCCTCTTAAACCACTGGAAGGATTTTGATGAAACTTTGCACAAAGGAAGGACACTATATGGAGATTTGCATGAAAGAATATAATTATTGTCCGAAACCAGGAAGGGGAGATAATTTGACTTTACTTTTATTTGATTCCCTGTGTATGGGTTACCTCGTAAGCGCAACTCCTCTCAAACCACTGGAAAGATTTTGATGAAGCTTTACATAAAGGAAGAACACTATATGGAGATGTGCATGAAAGGATATAATTATTGTCTGAAACCAGGAAGGGAAGGTAATTTGACTGGGACTTTCATTGATTCCTTTTGCAATGATTTTTTTGTACTTTCACAATTATGGCATAGATATTATTAAATCAAGCTGGGGAAGAGAAACACTCTTTTCATTGTATTCCTCTTGAAAAGTTGTTTTCAAAGTGATTAAATGAAATTTCTCTAAAGCTTATGATTTTTGTTTAAAATGTCAAAGAGGAAAAAAAAGAGTTGAATTTTATTTGTTTTGATTTTGACAGTATTTTCACTGGCACCCTTATGAAAAGTTCTTTCATGAAGATTTTATCATTAAGTCCGTACTTGTATTGTGTCCACACCTGTATTGTGTCCACACGCACTTAACTTTTACTTACCATATCGATTCAGGATTCAATGAGCGGGGAGAATATTTGGCTGCCATTTGGCGACAGCTCTTGTTCATTTTAGATTGTAATAAACTTTGGGGAAAAATCAAGCATTTTGTCGTTTTTTTAACAAACCCCAGTTCAAATCTTATTATGAACAATACACAAATTAACACAAAAAACTATTTGTTGGATATTTTGAAGACGTGCTGGTTTTAGAACCAAAATGAAAAATCGCAATTAAATTCAATTAAAGACCAAAAAATTATGGGTCTATAATAATTTACTTTTTTATAGTTGAAAGGCACTGGTTTGCATGGAAAACATATTAATCCACTGAATAGGAAAATATCGTAGTCATGTTCATTTAAATTCTACAGATTGCCATTTCGACAACTTATGTCTCGTCAGTGCTGATCAAATCAAATTATGAGTACTCTTTGCGGTTAGGTAACACTGTAACGAATTCACTAAAGGCTGTTCCAGAAATANGGGGGGGGGGGGGGGGGGGGTCGGAAGGCACTTTGATAAAAATTTTATGGATGGTGGGTATATTGGAGACTTGCTCTGAAGAAACATATGGAAAGAAAATTACAATTTTATGAATGGTGGGGCCTTTAAAAAAGTCCCCCCACATACAATTAATTCTGGAATAGCCCTAAATACCAAAGTTACTGTAAATCTAGTTCTGCAAATGGCCATTTTGGCAAATTATGTCTCTTCAATACAAATTCAATTTAAGATTTATTAAAATTACTAACATTGAAATTTCGATAATATAAAACTTTTCCTCAAAAAATCTTTCTGCGGAAGTGTTGTTACTCTTGCGTTTAAATTGCTAAACGTAATGTTGCCATTTTCATTTAATTATTCTTCTTAAGTTTGATGGTTCCATTCTCACTTAAATTGGTAAACATTTAAAGTCACTTCTGGATTTTCATCTTTTCTAAACAATTTTTATGTACTGGTGATTCATTTGTCAAAAAATTAGCCAGAAAGAAAATACTAAACAAATTAATCATATAATAGTTACTTATATAGAGAGAATTATCACAAGATATAGACTGCCCAAGGGATAGCGATATGGACTGACTCCTTGATAATGCCCGAGCCGTAGGCGAGGGTATTATCGAGATGTCAGTCCATATCGCTAACCCATGGGTAGTCTATAGCGTGATAATTGTCTCTATATAAGTAACTATTGTGTTTATTTTATTGAAGAACATTTACATTTTATTTTTCATCAATTGAAACCATGTCCTGTTTAAAGACACTCACATAAAATATACGATATTTTTTTTCCTATCTTTCATTTTACAATGTAAAAGTCAAACAAACCATCTTTAAATTAAACAAAACAAATTGTTCTTTTACTAGTACTCAACAGTCTACAACAGTCATTTGAAATTTTTGCAGATCTGTTATTTCTATTGTATATCACATTTCATTTTGTTAACATTAAAAAAAAAACTGTTTCATAAAAATTAGAATACTATTAAAAGGTTTTGTTATGGAAATTTCAATTTTATTATAGTCACATTAAACACTTCAGTTAAACTGTGTTGTGAATTCAATTCATAAAGCACTTTTAAAGCTACCGGTCATTATCAGAAAATTGGGACCGGTCAATATCATGATAATGACCGATAGAATAAATACCATAGATTAATGAATACCACCTGACCATGTCTACACCAATCATGAAAGATTATTTAAATCTGATATAAAATAATAGGAAATAAAATATTACGCTAAAAACTGAGTAATCTGAATTATTTCGCAATAAAAATAAATAACGATGAAATAGCTCGTAAATCGAAATTTGCAGAATTGAGAAATGAACTTTAGTTGTTCGGAAAAGATTGTTTCAGATTATAGCTTTCATTTAAAAATCTTGTATTTTTTACCAAAAATTCAAACTTGTCACTAACAAACCATTTGCAAGCTCAATATGTGGAAACATAGATATTACTAAGAGAAGTGTGAAGCACCTGCAGCAGGAAAAATGTTCTCTTTGAAAAAAACTTCATTCAGAAATGTGAGTTACACCAATAAAAAAGACATGTGTAACAAATAACACATGTACAATACACCTTACATATGACATGGGTACCTTTCCTACAAAATGACACGTGTAACATACATACACAATGACATGTGTAACATTCCTACAATAACATATGTGTAGCATATCAACAATACAGGTAGCACATGTGCAGCACACCTTCAATAACACATGTGTAACATACCTACATTAACACGTATGTAGCATACCTATAATATGACATGTGTAACATACCCTCAATAAGACACGTGTATAATACTTACAAAATGACATATGTAGCACAACATACCTACAATATGACATGTAGGAAATACTTAAAATAATACATGTGTAACCAACCTACCGTAACACATGTTTAGCATACTTACAGCAGGACATGCGTAATAAATCAGCTATAAGACATATGTGGCATGCTTACAAATAAGACATATAGAATGTCTTAAATGTGACATGTGTATCGTGCCTGCAATAAAACAAGTAGCACGCCGACAAAAAAACCAAAATTGTTTGCAAATAAGTTTTGCCTATTTTCATTCACGATCCGACATCCACCGATTTAGTAAAATAAGATGCAGCATGTAAATTCCGTTCAATTTGATGCTAGCGGCCGTTTTGAACTTACCGTGAGGTATGAGTGTTTGCACTGTTGAATGACTAGTGGTGACTTCAAGATAAAAAAACCGTTGTTCCATTTGCTAAATCTTATCATGTATTTGCAGGATATTTGTTCCATGTACATTATCCATTAATATGTTCAAGTATAGCATCCTATAGCAAGACATTGAGCATATCTTCAAGATGGCCGGGGTAAAAAATCATGGTTTATTATATTTCTAATAGAGGACTTATCGCGTATTTATAGGGATTTCGTTCAATGTACATTTACTTCATATCCCTTTATTTGCTTATGTATAGCATCTTACAGCAAGACATTGAGCATACCTTTATCATACATTGGGTCAAAATCATGGATTATTGTTTTGTTTTTTTTATAATAAACGACCTTTAAAGGGTTTGAACTTACGCTTGCCCAATGGTGACTTCAAGATGAAGAACAACAATAAAAGAGTTGTTCCATTGCTTGTTTTGAACCATGTGTTTGAAGAGATTTTGTTTCATGATCCCTACATTGATTATTTAACTTAGCAACAACTTTCCTAGTTTAATAAGTTGCGATAAATGTACATGAACACAATGACATCTAGAAATATGAAAAACAGTCAATCAAAGTTTGTGATCCCCCGCTACCCCTTTTTGGACCCCTCCCCTGGTAAAAAAGACAAGTGTTTTTAAACTAAATTTTTTCTGTTGAAACAATCATTGTTACTGTAAAACACCAAAAAGATATGGTTCCTAGGTAGAATTTCAAAAAGTACAAGTTTCAGAGAATTTCAGAAAATTTATCAAAATTACAATCAAAGATTTTTGCAACCTGACTGTTGAAAATCATCATTTTGACTGTAAGAAATTTAAAAAGATATGGTTGCTAGGTAAAATTCCAAAAAATAATGGGTCTTTGAGAGTTTCAGGAAATTAACCAATGTGCTTTCTTTTGCACTCTGATTATTGAAAATGATCTTCACTACTGTAAGGAATTGAAACAGATATGGTTGCTAGGTAGCATTCCAAAAAATAGTAGGTCTTTGAGAGTTTCAGGAAATTTACCAAAATTGGAATCAAAGATTTTTGCAATATGACTATTGAAAATCATCACTGAAACTATAGGGCATCAAAAAAGATATGGTTGCTAGGCAAAATTCCGAAAAGTAATTTGTTTTAGAGAGTTTCTGGAAATTTACCAAAATAACAATCAAAGATTCTTGCAACCTGACAGTTGAAATTCATCATCAACTCTTATTAATTCAAAAATATATGGTTGCTAGGTAGATTTCCAAAAAATACTGGGCATTTGAGGGATTCAGGAACTTGACCCAAATTGGAATCAAAGTGTTTTGCAATCTGACCATTGAAAATGATCATTAAAACTATAAGGCATAAAAAAAGATATGGTTGCTAGGTAAAATTCCAAAACGTAATTGGTCTTTGAGAGTTCCAAGAAATTTACCAAAATTAGAATCATATTTTTGGAATCGTAGTGTTCATACTAGCTGATGACATTAAAAAGTTGCTTAATTATAAAACTTCATGTTGGAATTTCAAAAATTATTAGTCTTTGACATTTTTAGGAAATTTACCAAATTTGGCAGCGGGGTCTAAATTCTAAAAGCTTAGAACGGATTCAAAGAGTAATTCTAATAATTCCTCATGAAAATATAAACCACAAAATCAAAATTTTACATAGAGTTACAGTCGTTTTTATGAGTACTGATTTTTTAACATTTTTGGCCCCCTTAAGGGCATGCCCCCAGGGGTCATACCAAAAGTTCGCTATCATCAGCAAATGAGATGCATATAATCGAACTTGCATGCAAAGTTTCAGCTTCCAAACATGAATACTTCAGAAGATTTCGCTTATTACTGGATTTCTCGAAATACATTTTCGCTTATTTTTCCACGCTGAGGGCAAATTTCAAAACTCCGAAACCTTCGGCACAGACAACTTTTATAATGTTACTTATACTCTTATTACAAGGTTTCTGCGATTTAAGGTGTACGAGGAGTTCCAGCGGAATCGATTTTTTCGTTTTTTGGACCCCCTAGAGGCCATGCCCTGAGGGGGTCATACCAAAATTCCGACATCCTCTGTGAAGTTGCTACATAATATGTGAGTCCATATCCGAGTTTCAACTTTCTAGCCCGAAGGGCCTTAGAAATTTCTTCAATTATTGGATATCGCGAAAATTCGTTTTCGCTATATTCCGAATCCACAGTGCGCTACTTCTTACTTCTTACTCTAGTATGGTGCCAAGTTTCAAATTTGCATCTCTTATAGTTCCAGAGCTATCGGGGAGCATTACAAACGCACGTACTCGTAGGTTGTGGCCGTAGATATGTTCTCCAACAAACCATCCAAAAGAGTATAAAATGTCAAATTTATACATTTTAAAATCTTGTGTTTATGACGTTAATGTGACTTCTATACGAATGCCTGGTAGTTAATCTTAATTCATAAATTGTATGATCTTAAAAATATCTATACCAAGTTTGAAACGGTTTAAGGAAATTTGAATATTCAGTCACTGTGCTGATTTGATCGTTCGTATACCTTAACATTTGACCTAATTTTTTAGATTTACACCAACAAATATAGCATGAAAATTTGATTTAGAATGGGATTTTCTTTTTTTAATTTAACCCAATCACACAACTTTAGACTGATTCTTAAGAATTTAAACTAGCAAATAGTTTCGATTAGATGAAACATTGTCAGTCATATAGCTTCAAAAATATATGATTCATAATTTAGATAAATTCTTCGAAATGCTCACAGGCACATTTATGATTTATTTTTATTCATTTTTATTTTTTTTTCCTTTTAACACCGGAGCCAAAGTAATTTTATTAATTTTTGTCAAGAACCTTAAACTGTCTAAGACTATAAGCTTCTTACATGAAAGCAAATCGGTCTATCTTTCATGAATGCAAGAAATTCTGTCTTTTCTCGAGTGAAACACAGCAAAACGAGAGAATAAGACGTCGAATGTCTTACATCGATGAAAGATATACTGATCTTTGATTTTGATCGAATGAAAGTAGTTATTTCTTCCATAATGTATTATTTTTGCTATCCCGAAACCGTAAATGGAGACGTTAAGCCCCTGTCCCTTCCTAAATGCTTTCCACTGTGACCTCACTTTTTGCGGTGAAATTTTGGTCATGGATATTGCTGTTGATTGTCATAAAATTAAAACTGTTAAACTGTTCTGAATGGCCATTCACCGAGTTAAGACACGAGCGCACGTGAGCTCGTCTCAACTCGATCGTCTCACACTGGAAATTGCCATTTACGGAAAAGCACTTTTATTTTATCTTGGAATTCTAAATAGCAACCATTCATCTTTTATTTGTGTTATTAAAAGGTAGTTGCCACCTATGAATGAAAGGACTGAGAATTTCATAAAAATTTTTTTAACTAGTAGAATTTAATGAAAGGTTGAAAATAAACAAGAATAAATGAAGGGTTCGTGCGCTTGATTTTGGGATACAAGTAATTAAAAAATGGGCAGGAATGTCCATTTTTTTAGATTTTTCACTGGCTTTGTATAGAAACTTGTAAGTCTTAAAAATTGAGTGAAGGAGTAATAAAAAGTGTTTGTCCGAAATGCATTAAAGGTGCTTGCTTTAGAATATAACATGACAAGTGGCAAAATATTCACATTTTATTATATGGAAAAAGTCAGAAAGTCTGCATATCTGACCAAATGTGTAAGTCAACGGTGGCAACTACCTTACACGAACAAATTAATTTATTATATATAGATTTCAAAACTTTTGATAACATATTTTCATAAGGATGTATTCTGTTGATGTTTCAGTCTCACTGAAATCTCATTTGGAAATAATTTAAAAATTATTTATAGTTTATGTACAATAGCAATGAAATAGCAAAGTTGATGTTAATATTTAAATTGTGTCAAAAATTATTCATTTCTATCAAGTAGTTTCAGAGTAATCTTAAATTAAAGATTTATGCCCTAATTTGTTGTTGGATTCTTGTCAAATTTTCACAAAATAGCGGATGGATTAAAAAAAACAATTTTATGAAAAAAAATTTGCACTTAAGATTTAGTTTTGCTTTTTTAAAAGTAGTATTATATATCTTTGCAATAAAAAGTCACAAAACAAATTAAGTTTAAACCATAAGTTGTTTAAAAAATTTGAAAAATCTACATTTATAGGGAAATATGGAAATGCTAAAATTGCCCCTAAAAAGTATGAAAATGGGACAAAACTTTCTCATATCAACACCAACATATGATTTTGGGGGCTAAATTTGTTTATTCCTTCTATTTGTAGCTTTTCAGAAAGTATGTGAAAAAGTTAAATACTCTAAGCTAGATTTTTTCAATGAAAATAGTCCCAAACAATGGACAAAAATGTCTAAAAATGCGCAAAAGTGCTAAAATTGGTCACTTTCAAACATCTGTAGCTAAATAATTTGCACAGCAATCTATGAATTTTTCTTTATATATTGAATTTATTGGGTAAGAACATTGTAAAAATCAAGGTTAGAAAAGAGTTCAATACTTTAAAATTTTGGCTCCTTACCAGGGTACACCCTTTATTTGGGAAACTTAAAAGAGCAGTTATATTTTGAAATTCTTCTGAAAAAAATCATTGAAATCCTGTAGTATGAAAAAAGGGCTATCGAAAGTTGCATTTAAGGAATGCTACAAAAACTATAGACAGGGTTAACTGCCTTTGTGTCTAGCAAGTATACTTTTCGGCGCTCGTTTCATGTTCTGTTTTTATATTTTGCTAATATTCCTCGTGTTTGCTTGATGTATATATTTTGACGATTCCTATTGCTGTTCTTAACATAATCTAAAGATCTTGAACTGAATCTTCAGCCGAGTACTTCGGTCTTCGGCCGAAAACCGATGATTTAGAAAGGACATGAAACACTAAGGCCTTTAGTTTGCCATAAAATTAGAGTTAAATACCATTTCGTTTATCTGTCTACGACATTTCAAGCAATTGTTGTTGAGTTGCTAACGGACACTACCACAATAGAAGCGGAGGTTTGGCACACCATAAAATCTGTTTAACCCACCATTTCTTTTCAGATGTCTGTACCAAGTCATGACCAATGCAGTCGACAATTATTCCGGTGGTTTCCGCTTGCTTTATCGTTTTGCCTCTTGGACTTTTCCTTTTAACAATTCCGTTCTGTTATTTTTATAATCCCCTAACTATTGCAAATTGGTAAAAAAAACACTTTTAATCACTTTAAAATAATAATTTTGTAAAACAAGAAAGTTTCATTTTAATTTTGTTATTCTTTTGCATTAAATGAATTGGAGAACAATCAATGCTTTCCAGACAAATGGTCAACTATGATTATTTTTGTATGCATTTAAGTCGGCAAAACATTGACCACATACACTGGTCAGAATGAGATGCTGCTAACAACAATTTAATCAACCACTGTAAACTTTATTAAATGTGTAATGTAAAGTAACCACTGTAAACTATATTGGATGTGGTTTGTTTCCATTGATTTATTCACTTGTTTACCTTTTTGGGGCCATGTAGGGCTTGATATATGCTGTGAGGTTCCTCACTGTGTTGAAGACCGTACGGTGACCCCTAGATGCTTTGTTTTGGGTCGTTTTAACCTGGATATGGGATGTTGTCTCTTTGACATTTACCCCATTTCCTTTCTTTTTCATTTTTATTCTGGTCAAAGTATTGGACATTCACTTTTTATAAAATANTGTAATGTAAAGTAACCACTGTAAACTATATTGGATGTGGTTTGTTTCCATTGATTTATTCACTTGTTTACCTTTTGGGGGCCATGTAGGGCTTGCTATATGCTGTGAGGTTCCTCACTGTGTTGAAGACCGTACGGTGACCCCTAGATGCTTTGTTTTGGGTCGTTTTACAATGAAACCTGGATATGGGATATTGTCTCCTTGACATTTACCCCATTTCCTTTCTTTTTTATTTTCATTCTGGTCAAAGTATTGGACATTCACTTTTTATAAAATACTGTATAAAAAGGGGCAAATTATATTTCATTTTTAATTTAACAATCTTTTGCACCATATCTAT
Source organism: Modiolus philippinarum (assembly GCA_002080025.1). Classification (NCBI taxonomy): domain Eukaryota; kingdom Metazoa; phylum Mollusca; class Bivalvia; order Mytilida; family Modiolidae; genus Modiolus; species Modiolus philippinarum. The sequence goes on along the minus strand of MJUU01069367.1, from coordinate 104,393 downwards.
TTAACCTACATGTACTAGCACAAACAATTATGTAAGAGATAAATCGTTGTATATAACAGTCGTTGTCTCATCAAACCATTTCATTTTTCCACAAAGTATACCACACCACCTCATGATAAACTAAAATCACGAATCAAAAGTATCAATTCAAAAAAAATGATGTTTTAGGTTATAAATCCCATTTTTTCAAAACCATTTTAAAAGAAAAAGCAGGATACGATGACAAACAGGTGTATGCATGATTTTCTAACTGATTACATATTTGTCATATTTGGAGGTGTTATTTATTAACAGCAAATGGCATATCAATGGGCACTTATGTGCTCGTCTACTTGCAAACTTATTTATATTCTTATGAGACTAAACTACTTCAAGGACTCGTAAAAGATCATAAAATAAAAGAGGCTATGTCCATCAATCTCTCTTTTGGATATATATATTATATATGTTGATGCTCTTTCCTTCAATAACGCAACTTTTGCTAAAAGGATCCCATTAATGTATCCGCCAGATTTAGAGATAAAGGAAACGACAGAAACTTAAGATTTACATCTAGAATTTGACGAAAATAGTCATCTCGATACTAAAATTTACGACAAAAGAAACGATTTCATTTCAAAATTATCATTTTCCCGCATTATGGACATTCATTTTCCAGCTTCTCCTGCTTACGGAGTGTATGTTTCACAGTTGATTCGTTACGCGAGAGCTGGCACAAATTATACAAGCTTTCTCATTAGACATAGTTATGTACGTGACAGCCTTCTTAACCAAGGCTCAACAAATTACTATTTATACGATTATTTAAAAAAATCTTTAATCGATTTCAGTCCCTTGTGGAAAAATTTGAAGTTTCGGTCCGAGAAATAATTCAAGATTCTTTTTCTACTTAATACTTGGATCATAATTTCTTTTTACTGTCTATGACCTTTCAATAGAAATTGCTGTTAAGTTGCTACCGGACACTACCGCAATGAAAGGAAAAGTTTAGCGCGCCATAAAACCAGTTTAACCAACCAACCACCATTTCTTTGGAAATGCCTGTACAAAGTCAATACCATTTTAACGATGGTTTCCACCGATTTGTCTTTTTGTCTTATTGACATCGGCTTTTGAAAACTCTGTCCGGTAATTTTGTTATTACCCCCCC
>MJUU01069367.1:46341-103225 GCA_002080025.1 Modiolus philippinarum | reverse complement strand
TTTTTTTTTCTTTTAGTTTCTGGTGTACCTCATCCTTTACAATAAGTATTTTGCTATATAAAATTAAGGAACGTGTTCCTCGTGCAAATCTCTTGTCTTTGAACAATAATGACGTTATTTCTTCTGTGCTTTTTGGTATCAATTATCTGTCAGCTTTACTCATAACTATTTTTGAATTCTTGCTCTTGCACATTTAATATTTTTATCTGCTGTGAGGAGAGTTGTGGAAATGGCCAATTGCAGAATTGTTTCTGATCTCTAGTATAACGTTATCATAAGCACTTTAAAGGAACATTAATATATCGGAATGGATATTAATTACATTTTTATGTTTCCCAGTATGCCTGTCTGTGCACCCTCGCCTTTCGAGTTTTAATAATTGTTGTGGATACAATAATAGAGATTGCCGTTTGTCTGTAAATTGACCGGTTTAGGTTTTTGTATTTCCAATTTGAAAACAATAAATTAAATTGTTGATATTTTGTATCATAAATATACCAATAAAACATGAATACATGATTTGTTTCTATTATTTTACATATAATTGAAAATATTTTATTACTCCCTACCTGTATTCAAGTAATAAATGATGAAAACTTAATACATTTAATTTGTCTATGACCGCTATCTCAATATTTTCGTTAAATTATTCATAACCATAGAAAAGTCATTTTTCATCATACTGGATTGAAAGTTAAAATCTCAGTTAAACCTAATCAATACTCCCGCTGCGGGGAAATATTGTTTTATTTTCAAAATTATGACAACGCAGTCGACTACAAAAATAAATAATAAAACTACCGAAATAATACGAAACTAAATATAAATCTGCGTCGTTATAATGCTTAATCAAAGGTCACAAATAAAAGAAATGAAAAGCATCTGCCATGTGTTATTAATGACATTACAGCACGAGTTCCGTAGTGGCCAATTATTTTCATTATGTTATTAATTGTAGAGGGCATCAAAGATTTTAGTGTCATTTAAATAATTATGACATAAAATGAATAAACAGATTTTAAAGCAATAACGGAATTAGCAGTTCCGTTATACTATGACCCTCATCCTTACCGGAAATGACAATGCCATGGATTTCCTTCGAAATGAATTATGGGCTTTAGTAATCGGTTCATATCTATACTTAATAAGAACAAGTACGATAAACTTAAGATGTAGGTTTTGACAAGGATAACCACACAGTTAATTTTAATAGTTTTTTGACTGATTGATTTTATGCGAGTTAACGGCAATTTGTTATGTGTTTGCGGTCATATTTGATGTAGAGTTCTGATACGACTTGCACTATTCGAGAAAGATGAGTTCGAATAACAGTGGGGGTGTCTTGGTACATGTGCAAAAAAAGTATAAAAAACACTTGCTTACATCAGCTCATGATCATTTATTTTTCGCTCAAACTACCGATACTTTTTCTCTTAATTTCTCCCTCTATCATAGTTTCGTCCTTAGCTGTTTTTTTTTTTAATTTTAGATCCCTTTGGCAATTTGTTTGCTATCGGTTTTTACGCACATTTCTATTTATTGATTACCAAATGTCTTGATTTGATTTGCACTGAAGAGACATAAGAAGTCGAAATTGCCATTTGCAGAAACTAATAATTCATAAATAAAAAAAATTCAAAGTAACTCCTGTGTTTTGTTTTTAATTGAGAGATGTTATTTCCGCTCTTTCGGCTGTAGCATGGAAAATTGTGGACAAGGTTTTTTTTCTATCTAATGACGTATATAGTTGGGCGTATGACATTTGCGGCGATTTTATAAATTTCGAATTTTTCATTTGCGCAAATTTAATTTTTTCATTTGCGCCGATTTTATTTTTCATTTGCGCCGATTGTTTTTTTCATATGACCCAAGTATATTAAATGTTCTATAATATGTTCTATAATATATATATATAAAAGATATGTTGGTTAAACCTGGAAATAAGCGGTGTTAAAATACCGAAAGTGTATTTATGCCTCATTTGAAATATACATTTTTGTACTTCATTTTCGGTATTTTTGTTACCTTTTTTACTTGCAAAAGCTGAAAATTCCAAGATAAAAGTTAGATCTTAAAAGCGTAGATAAAAAAAATAACTACAAAAGACTTATATGAAACTTGAAAATAGAAACTGTGAAAGTACTGTTTCTTACTGATGCCAATGTAGTACCAGTACGTCTTGTGAAGACAGAGCCAATACAGGTTCCGTTTGTATAAAATATGTACTTAGTTAAACAATTGCATTTGTTTTTTATTCCAATTAATCACCCTTTGAGCTTTATTTTTAATCCATATTAGCTTTTTGAGTAAGCATTTTGTAAATTTCATAAGTATATTGTGTGAACAAACGAAACAAAATTAACATGTTTTGACACATGAGTAAAAAAGTAAAAAATCGGCGCAAATGAAAGAAATAATCGGCGCAAATGAAAAAACAAATCGGCGCAAATGAAAGAAAAAATCGGCGCAAATGAAATGCAAATCGGCGCAAATGCAAAACGCCGATATAGTTAGTACGGTAAGCAGTGTCGCAAAGAATTTTAAATGGGTTTATAGCGAAAAAAGGAAATTTCATTTAAAAATAAGTGTTGTTCGAGCTCATTTAACCCAATTTTGCTGAATTATAGAATGACGAAATGTCCGTTTCAATTCGAAAATTTTGAAAATTTTCATATTAGAGTCAAAAGAAACTATTTCCACATATATATTTTTGGCCTTCTTACACAGACTTTCGTTGCATTTGCACATTTTTATCCCTTACTGAAGCTCGGTATGAAATATTTGAATGAACACCTCTGACAAGTTCACGCAACCTTTTGCAATTTTTTGTTCATTTCGCTTAAATTGGGTACAATTTCTTAAAATTTTGTCCAACTACAGGGTCAAACCACCAGAACCTCCCTCTGGCTATATTTTATTTTTTATGAACAATATCTGATAGTGTCAGAATCACCGAAATTATCGTGATAAAACAATTATCGGGTCATTTTCGTCGCGTGTCGTTTGGCTTTATATTAAATGATATTTTTGTCATTTTGTGGATAACCGATATATCGATGGAAGAAATATGGAACATTTTCTTTCATTACTGACTTTATCACGGGCTTGCATGATACTATCCGTATCCAGCTCCTTTAAATAAAGTTTGTCCCGTCCGACTTTGGTTCGATTATCTTTTTCATTCTTATAATTTTATTAAATTAATTAATTTATCAATTTTTATTATAAATGTAGCAGCAACTATGATATTTATCCATATAATAGGTATTTGTCATAGAAGATCGTTACCAAATCAAATTGTTAAATGATAATTTGTAAAGATGAATTTCCTGTAATGATCAATGAGCCTTTCCTATTCTTCGTGAGAATTTCATATATATTTTAGTCTGAAAACAATTTAGCTACATCTTCTTTCCATATATTTTTAATTTTATTTTTAACTTGCAACCATTTCAACTTTCGATGAGTTTCGGGTAAGAATAGGCAATTAAACATATTATCTTAGAGCGTATCTGTTTACGGTTGGGTATACGGACCACAATTACTACAAAACTGACTTGATTTTCGTTCTATATATTACACTTCGGTAATCATCGGCAATTATCAGAAATTTATTATCGTTATGGTGAGCGTACTTTCTTTCCGGTGTGCAGATTTCAGGTTTTATATAAATAAGCTATTGCACTTCTATCTTATGTTTGTATTACCTCACTGTTTATACTCATCGTGATTGGTCTATTAGATGTCAAAAGGAAGGAATACATTTCCGGAATAAACCCCTGTTACACTAGCTAGTTTATTTTTTTAGACTTGGTTTACAATTATTTTTATGCCCCCAGATCGAGGATCCGGGGCATATTGTTTTTGTCCTGTCTGTCTGTCTGTTTGTCTGTGCGCCGAAACTTTAATTTTGGCTATATCTTTTGATCTATTCAAGATAGATTTATCATACTTGGCAGGTATATAAGTTAAATCAAGAGAAACATAAAAATACCCCCCCCCCCCCCCNNNNATTAGGTCAGGTTAAGGTTACAGGGGTAAAAAAATGGTGCTGGGGCATATGTAGTGTATCGTAAACACATCTTGTTGTGAATGTTTTGCTATTTTATGACTGCATTCCAGTGGATTACAGTCAAACGAATACAAAGGCAAAAAGGCATAAAGGGTAAAATTCTAAATCCAGAATCACGGCAATTGATATTTAACACAAACTGAAACAGCCTTAAAAAGACAAAACAAATTCGCAATTCAAAATAAACAAGAATGCTACAAAATAAAGCACTAGCAGTGTGAATTCCTACAAAAGCCGGAGGCATCATCAGGTGTTCTGGAAGGGTAGGCATGATCTGTATGAAGTTTTTGACTTCTACGGACTTTAAAATTTAATAACAACTTCCGCTATGAATCGGATACTTTAAGAGAAAATGTAAAATAATTTCAGTTTTTCAATACAGTGATTTTCACTTTTCCTTTTAACGATACTTTGTTGATGAATTTGTTTGAACAATCGATGTCCATTATTATATCTATAACAAGAAAATCCAATTCTAACATCTATACAGAAACGTATCCCACATCATCAGACAAAATTGCGCAAGAAAATGAAACAAAACCTTTGACGTTACATATTGTGTGATAAATGAAGACAACACTTAATCTCTAACCCCAAGAGGTACTTAGAGAACATACAAATGACCTTACAAGGGAGCACTTTGGTTTTTCATTTCAAACCACTTGTTATGGTGAATTTTTGTTATCTGACCCTTGAATGCTTTTCTTGATATAGTGTTGTTTTCTGCAGACTAGACAATTAATTCTGTTCCGGTGTGGATATTGACGAGAGATTTATTCCGCCCTCATATTATCAACGAAAATAGAATTAGTTGCAAAATTTCATGGATAGATATTATGTATAAAACCATTTATATCTGAATCTTTTTGGTCTATGTTGTTGATGATTTAGGAGTTATGGAGAAGTAGGGGCAATTGTAAAAAAAAATAAGTATAATTGCAAATATAATTTTTTAAATAGATATGAAAAAAAGACAAAATGAACGGACGTCTTCCTCTTTGCTGATGTCGTGGAATTTGTCGACTGGTGCTCCTGGTGTTGAGAACTTAAAAGAATAATATTAATCACAGAAAATAGAGCTGTTGAAGCTGTTATAAATTTTAAACCGTCACTCTTTCTAATTTTGTTATATCGTGGTAGTTTTTCGATAATTAGAGAAGGAAACCTTTGTTCTGCAACTGAGAATGCCACTTCTCACAAGATTTTCTACAAAAATTCGGGACCGGGTTTTCTCATTATGGCATCGGCAATGTTCACCAGTATTTAGCCGGAGACATTCTTAGGAGGGTTATGGAGAACTGTTTTACAGTGGTATTTAACTGTTCGGAGAATGTCATTTCTCACAAAAGATTTTCTACAAGAATTCGCAGCCAGGTTTTCATTATTATGACATCAGAACGGTTCGCGACAACACGTCCGGTCAGGTATTTGGACGGAACCTCTGTAACCAGTACCGGTCCTTTGCATATTTTGAGACATTCCCAAGCAGGTTATACAGAATCGTTCTACAGTGGTACTGACTGATTGCATTCCAAAAGCCCTAAAACGTTAAAATTATTCAAATTGTGAAGTCTTGATCAAAGCAGTTTGGTTCCATTCTGTCACGCATATACTTGTGGCATCAGGTATCCAAACAAACAAACCCTGATTAATTCTGTATTGATAACTGAAATTCAAAATATTTATCCAAGCAAAATGTCATATAATTTCATCGTTTTCTACAAAGCAATAAATTGAAATTTTGACACCTAAACCTATTAACGTGGAACCACATCAGTTATTTGCACAAATTTTAACAGTGCTCATTCCTATAGAATGCAAATATTTAATCAAGCAAAATAAATCCGATAATTTCAGTACTTCAGATAGAAAACAGGCTTAAAAATATTTTATAAAATTAGATATTATTTGATTACTGTAATTTTTTCAGTCATTAGACACTTCAAACACTGATGATTCACTGTAAAAATAAAACCGGAAGCGATCGCGGTACCGGAATGTAAGAGCAACATGGCTGCCAATAGTTCTAGCTATTATGTTGAAGTTTTCCAGTAATTAAAACATTCAAATCAATAAAAAATGTTATTAATTTAATGTATGTTTGTATATGTCAATTTAAAGAACACATAGCGATCATGAAATACAAATACGGTAGTGACAGATTTTTTTCCGACAAGAGTGATATTTGGAGAATACTATTAAAACGCTTTTGACCTTTTATGTCGCTAGCTTTTTATTGCTAATCCTCGATCATGCACCTTCTTGCTGAGATACTGACACTGGTAACATGTATGTCAGATTTTCAAAAGGGCATATGCCAAGTGGAATTCGGAATTCAGATTTGAAAATGTGTCATTTCATCTTTAATTAAAACTTTGACACTTGTTTTTAATTAAGAGATATAAAAATGATATTTCTGTCCTTAATTTGTTATAAATCAGCACAATTAAAAACTACACCGTACCATATTGAAATCTGCAATATAAAGTATGCGTGCCTTTTTTTTTAATCAAGACCTCATTTTTAGTGTTTTTTTTTCACCTACATTTAAAAAGAATGTACGGATCAATATGGAAAAGATATATTTAGCTGCAATTTTATTTATTTCTCAACTCAGTCATTTTTAATTTCATTTACTGTGGTTATCCTCTCACTCTCAGATTGTTTTTAATTTTTTTCCCCTCTTTCAAAAACTTGAGTTTTATCTGCACTGGAAAGATCCAAGTTATAAAATTGCAATACACAGAATTATATATTATCCTTCGCTTCAAGTAGGGCGTCTTTCTGTGCAAACGATATAAACTTATAAACGGGAAATCATTTAAGGATGTATTCTGGTGATGTTTCAGTGTCGTTGAAATCTCGTTTGGAAATAATTTTAAATTTATTTATATTTTATGTACAGCAATGAATTAACAAAATTGGTGTTAATCTTTAAATTGTGTCACAAAATTATAATATTCATTTCTATCAAGTGGTTTCAGAGTAATATTAAAATTGAAGATTAGTGCTCTAATTGGCTGTTGGATTCATGTCAAATTTTCACAAAGTAGGGGTTGGGTTAGAAAAAGCCATTTTATGAAAAAAAAATATGCACTTAAGATAATTTTTGCTTTTTTTAAAAATAGTGTAATATATATTTGCAATAAAAAAAAACACTAAATAAATTAAGTTTAAACCATTAGTAGTTTAAAAAATTTAGAAAACCAACATTTTAAGGGAGATATGGAAATGCTGAAATTGCTCCTTAAAAGCATGAAAATGGGACAAATTTTTTTTATGTGAACACTAATATTTGTTCATTCTTTCTGTTCACAGCTTTTCAGAAAGTATGAGAAAAAGTTTAATACTCTAAGCTAGATTTTGTAAATGAAAATACAAAATAGTCAAAAAATGGACAAAAATGCACAAAAATGGACAAAAATGCACAAAAGTACTAAAATTGGCCATTCACTTTCAAACATCTGTAGCAAAATAGTTTGCACAGCAACCTATGAATTTTATTTATATATTAAATTCAAAGGGTAATAACAAAAAAAATTAAGGTTTGAAAAAAAGTTAAATACTTTAAAATTTTGGCTCCTCACCAGGGTACATCCTTAAACTAAGCTTTATTTGTTGGTTGTCTTGTTTGACACCTTAACGTTATATTTATTGAAATCTGTGCTTGTGAGAATGTGTTTGATCATAAACATTTGGAATACCGTTGAGCAGTAATTGGGTGTTTAGATAAGTGCAAAGTCCCGTCTTAAATTATAAGGCGAGAAACTCTGGATCTTTAACAACGGCAGTAGAGTAGATGTGATAATAACAAAAATCAAAGTGCATGGAAAAAAGACATGGTTATTTATTCTGGTATATGCATGGAATCATTATGCTAAACTCCTCATGGGAAGGGATCTTGGTGGAAGCTGTATACCGAGGGTACATAATTTTATTTGTGAGTTGGTAATGGGTCTCGAGCTGGCATGTCAGTTAACTGCTAGTAGTCTCTTGTGATTTCATGTTTATGTCCGTATATTTAGTTCTTTCAGTTTCATTTCTTCACAAATGATTCAGTCCTGTTGCTAACTGAATTTAACTGTTGTTACTATTGCTTTGAGTTTAGGTTTGGGCCCAATAAAACTAGTTTAACCCCGCCGCAGCAGGTTTGCACCTGTCCTAAGTCAGGAAAATTATTCAACCTTTGTGTGTCTTGTCTGTTTTCTAGTTAGTTTACTTTATGTCTATAGGAGTCTAGGAAAGATGGTTATTTCGGTGAACTTGATAACTCTCTGGGGCCGACTCCGACCTGCCGTTGGGTGTAGGGTTTCCTCCTGTTCATTGAAGATCTTATGGTGGCTTTGAGTTGTTATTACTCCCCTTTGGGTCATTGTTTCTTTGACACCTTCCCCGTTTCCCTTCTTTTTTCTATGAGTTATAAAATTGCCATACTCAGAATTATATATGATCCTTCACTTCAAATAGGGTTTCTTACTGTGCAAACGATATAAACTTATAAACTGGGAATCATTTAAACTAAGCTTTATTTGTGGGTTGTCTTGTTTGACACCTTAACGTTATATTTATGGAAATATGTGCTTGTGAGAATGTGTTTAACCATAAACATTTTGTAATACCGTTGTACAGCAACAAAAATCAAAGTGCATGGAAAAAAAAACATGGAAAGAACGGGAACGCAGAAAAACAAAGAAACAACAAGGACATGAGAAAACCACAAGGCACCATATTTAGAACTAAGGCACTTATAGTATGAACTCCTATGAAAACCGGGAGTGACATCAGGTATTCCGTGTTTTTTTTTTCTAGACATGGTTTGGTTGCACGTCTGAAACTGTATAAAATAAAAATATTGCGATCTATTTTGGTTGGGGTTAAAGTGTTTGTTCATTCTACATGATGGAATAGATGAATTGCCAGTTACAGGAGTTCTTGTCAATTCTAGTCAAATTTTGTGTTTTTTGGTCAAACCTTTAAAGGGAAATAACTCCTACACTGGACAGACAAACATTAAATATGCACATTTGTTTTGACATATGGTCTTCGTGTATAGCCAGACTGGACAAAGTAATTCCTTATTCAATATTTATGATATTCTGCAGTAAGTTGGCACATTTTCAAATTTTTTAATACTTTCTTAGTCACTGAGAAGATAGTTCAAGTTTGTACAGCTGTTAATTTTTTTTACTTGAAACAAGTAGCACTTTAAAGAATGGTAAGCGCTATTTGGGATTTGGTTTTGAATTATGTTGCCGACTAAACGTCTGCTAAAGGTTAATCTGTCATAACTTTTAATTAAAAATGATTTATATTTTGGTTGATTTTCACAAGCAGGGGACCATTCTGTCCCCTTGAGATTTTTCAAAAAAAATACCTCTCTTTTGGGTTTTGCTAAATTCATTCTGTTGATTGCAGAACTTGCACACTTGAAATCTGCTAGTTAAATAATTTCATGATAATACATCGGCAAACGAATACCGAAGCAAGAAAAGGAAAGGGGAAATTCTAAAATCATAAATCCAACATCATGATAAAACATTTATAAGATTACTTACCGATGTCCACCAAAAGCAAAAAAAAGTATTGAAAGTTTAAGAAATCACCTTCCTATGCCACATACATTATATAGCTATATAGACAACTCCTCGTTTGCTCATATTTCATCCCGTAGGACGTTACACGTGACGAAAGAAGGTGATCCTTCGTTTTTTTTCCTTTCTTTTCGGTGAATTTTTGTGCCTCAAATGTAAACAGAAATTACAAGAATGTGAAATCAAAAAAATAATTATATTAAATTCAAGCAAATGAAATGGATTCAAGCAAATGACTCTATGAGAAAATGACAAATAAAGATACTCTTCTTAAATATTGATTTGTACATCCATTTAAAGACAATTTCCATTTTCACGGGATGACCACCATTTTAGTATGTTTTTCAAAGGGACGTTACTACCTAACAACCGACAATCTGGTTTTCGTTCTCATTAGAGAAAGGAAGGTCAGTAAACATTTTCCCCTAGAAGCTAATATGATTTTCACTTCGGCATGTACCAAAATAACTTGAAAATAATCATCAAAAGACAATCAAGATATAACACCTAGTCTAATAGATATTTCACATTCGCACTTTATTGCTGCCCACCGTATACCAGACTGTCGGGTCAGTGGGTTACTTCCCTTTGTTGAAAACGTTGTAAAAATGGAGTCCAAGTCGGGATATGACATGAATATGAAAATGGTCTATTGTCAGCATGAATAAACACGTATTTGGAAAGGTTATTACAGGGTCTTCCATCCAGACTATCCCCGTTTCTATTCCTTTTTTTCTATTTTTCTTTTTAACATTTTTTTTTTATATTTTCCAAATCCCAATTTTCCATCAGTACCAGATTGTAAATTTTGGGGCGTGTGTTAAAATTTTGATTCGATGTAGAAGTATTTTCTCGTTTGAACACCCTAATTTGTTTCATATTACCGTTAGAGTAATATTGTGATAATTGATCCTTAAAAGCATGCTTCATGTATATAATAATTCGATTAAATTAAATGTTTCGTCAATAAATTAGTTGCAAATAGACCATTGTGTCCTATCATTCTGACAAAGCAGATGTTAGATGCATTTTTGACAATATATCAGGTGATTTTGCATTTTCTTTGCCTTTTACGCTTTGAATTTAGGCTCCTGAAAATTCGTTTTGTTTTTTCTACGATATACAAGCGGATAGATTTACACAAAAATGTATGTGACCAATACTCTTCGCCTGTATTCGTTAATCTTTTTTTCATGCCTTTGAAGGAAACAGCAATATTATGGCCCAAGATGGTGGAAATGACTTGCAAACTGTTCCATGTGGCAGCTTTCAAAGTAATTTCTATATAACATCGAAGGACAACAGGTTTTGTTTTCCTAAAACGGTCATGCAATAACTGTTTAAAACAATAGATGCAACGACATAAATCTCTTCATTTCTGTGCGTGTTTGTTACAAAGAGCAGATCGTCGGGTAATCGTGGAACAGTTTTTATAATTGTTTCAATTTTTATGAAATCAGTTTTAAATGGTGCAGATAAAAAAGCCTACTATAAAATAACCTATACTATTTGTATTTATATCTTCTTGTCGAAATGCGCAATTCATAGTAACTTCGGTATTTAGTTATTTGTTACCACTGGGTCGATGCCTCGGCTGGTGGACTGTTAGCCACGAGGGTATTCGCCAGCCCAGTCAGTACTTCGTTGCTGACCCGAGATTCGATTCTATTTGGAACCTAACAATATCTACTTTGTAAATTTTGTTAAAACTAAGGAGTTTCTTCCTCATGCAAAGCTCTGTCCTTAGCTGATTTTGGCTTTCTATTTAGATCACATTTGGTAATTTGTTCTCTATCAGTTTTTAAACATCTTTGACTTTATGGTCTTCCAAACGTTTAGATTTTATCTGCTCTGAAGAGACATAAGTTGTCGAAATACGCATATGCAGAATCAAAATTCACAGTAACTTCGATATACAGTTATTCCATCACTGTAATGTTACAAAATCTCCCAGATGAAGAACAACAATAAAATGTTTTGCCTTTGGTGCCATAGATCTTCTGTTGATAAATTTATTGACGCTCGTACATTACGCCGTCCATTTATTAGTTTCAGGGGGAAAATTGATCGCAGTTAGAACGTCTTAATCTGTTAAGTGATCTTTGGTTCACTGCAAGCAGCAGATAAAATTTACTACATTAAACTTCAAATAAACTGTCAGTGCTATAGTTTTGAAAATTTATTTTTATTATTATTATTACTATTATTTATCATTATTATTATTTTATATATGTATATTTGTTGATGTTTCATATATCCATTCTTCGATTTGATCTATTCTACCTCAATATTAAAGATTACCCCCTTTAGTATAATTGACAAAAATGTATATTTGCCGGATTGCGCTGTATATTAAACTTTTTTTTCATAAAAACCACTTATGAAATAAATATGACAACGTTAAAAAAGAAATAAAGTGTAATTAAATTTATAACTTCACCCTAATCAATCCCACGGAGTATTTTCTATTTAGCCATTTTTACGTCGGAGGTAATTGCCACACAGTAGTATATTATTTTGGTATCGATATTTTAAAAGTCACACCCCCTAAAATCGATGCATCTAATAGGCAAATGTCATCCAATCGCGTCAGTCATATTTCCGGGCATTTCGTAGAACGTAAGCGAAATTTAAACAAACCTCGAACCACATAGTTTTTAGCTATTGATCTTGGGTAGTTTAAAAGTATTTTTTGTCAAACCATTTGTTTATCGGCAGTTATTAATACAACGAGGATATCACGTTTTTATGAAGTTTCCATTAGTAAATTTTAAATAATTAATTTTTCGAAAATGTGCACGAAATTCTATGAGAATGTATTGTAATAAGTTAGTATTTAAATTGTGTCTAAAGTGTGAAAATCCGTTTATTTGCTAAATCGCTGAATTCAACTGTGACAACACAAACTATATAGTGAAAAATTAATATTTGGAATTATCTGGTAAGTACAGCTTGATTTTTCCCTCTTATTAGTTTGTTTCGTCAATTCTCATTAAATAATTTGTAAATAATATATATTTAATATATTTAATGAAAGAAAACTAAAAAGAGGTAATAGGGAATATACTTTCAACATTTATACGAGGCATACAATTTCGTTATTAGTTTTTCTGAGATCACACTAACCACTGTTTGGTATTGGCATAAATTGCAGTGTCGAATTCTGTTAAGAGCGTTCGGAAATTTACGAAAATTGCATTGAAAGTTTTTGAACTAATTGTTAATACCTTTCTACAGTTTCAAAGCATCGACATTGATCACACTGAAAAATTTAGCAGGAATAACAGTACTAAATACTTTAGAAAGTGGTCTAAAAATGGAACATTATGGATTATACTGTTAGTTTCTTACTATCCGTAAAGTATTTACAAATGTACTCGTCAATTTGATACTAGCATAGAGCTTCAAATAACAATTCTATATATTGTGGAGAGAGTTCAGAAATTTACGAAATTTGTTTTCAATATTTTATAGTTTTTTTTTTATTCTATTGAGAACAGTAAATATCTTCGTCGATACCATGCCAATAGTTAATTGCATACATACTGATTGTCTTGCTTTTAATTATTGTTCAAATTTGTTGTCGTTGTTATTGTCTGTATTGTCAAATTAACTACAACCCTCATAACTTTAAAGCTTTCAATGAAGTTATAAAGTTTTATAAGTCTGCTTTTTGCAGATTAGCTTTTTTCGCACTGTTATTTTATCCCTATGATAAAATTACTAATTTAAAAGATAAGTAAGTTTTTGTGTAATTTTCACAGTAAAATGTTATATCTCTCCTGTTAGAAGCAAATACATCTTGGTAGCTAAATATTAAAAAAAATGTCAGAAGTCCACTTCTTTAGGACTTGTGTGACTGTACTTGGCATTTTCTGTTTTTGAGAAAAATGGATATAACAAACTGTAAGATTGTTTTAATATATCAACACCTCTGAGTGACTTCATTACAATCAGAGCCAGTGTTCCATGTGACAGTTCCGTCGAGTAAATGGTACGGTGGCTGCAATATTAGGTTTTTCCTAGCCAAGCATGCCAAAATATTGGTCACCACATGACTACGCTTCTTTGTGAGTCTATTTTGGTGTAGAAATTCCATTCTGCACAAAAAATTAAATATTTATACATATGATCTTAGTAAAAAATTGTATCAGTAATAACCCTGATGTTACAAAGTCACTTAAAAGTGAATCCGTTGTTTTTTTATTATCAAACGGCATTTATAATTGGTACAATTCAATTTTTCCGTATTTGCCAAGTTCTAAATTTCGCATATCATGTAAAGAAAATTCACAGAATCAGTAATGATATTTTGGTTAATAAAGATGACGTTCTATGGGAAAGGCATTTGTTTTCGTGAAAATTAACAAGTCAATGCATAATTTGCTTTTAGCATCAGTCCTTGAATTTATACATCATTTATTGTATTTTGTTTTTCAATAAACCATATTTTGTTTAAAAGGGAAAGTTTGAATTTTAATTTTCAACACTTCAATTATTGAAATTTTTTATGCAGCTTTGTCAGGAGTCAAATAATTTTAGTATGAACTAATAAAGGGATATGGAGTAAATATACATTTGACAAAATCCCTATAAAACATGGTAATATCAAGCAAATGGAACAACGCTTCGTTGTCCTTCATCTTGAAGTCACATCTGTTCGAACCTATTTAGGACGATTGTGGAACATTATCAAATACACTGATTCGATTTTGACGGCACAACGAAATGCACCTTCTGCATATTCGATAAAGAGTACAAAACAACGGCAGTAGAATACCGAAGGAACAAAGCACAAGATTACANACAAAACACACGAACATTACATATACAACACAAAAAACTAAAGCACTAACAGTGTGAACTCTCAATAAACAAGAGTGACATCAGGTGCTCCGGAAGGGTAAGCATGTCCTGCTCTGTGCACAGCACCCGTCACACTGTCAGTGGGTGATGTATAAATACAGCGACAATATTTATACAATCTGATAATATTGTTCCGTTTCAATTTCTTACTTTAATGTATATTTGTGGTGTTATTTGTTGATCGTTGATTGCAATACGGCTGGGTTCCTGTTACACGGCTTTTATATTTAATACCACCAACTTTTTTAGGTCGACTTCCAACCATGAACTGATTGAGATATGATGTAAGATCGGCCTCGGATCTGATCTTGAACTTGCAAGAGGTTGTCGTTTATGAATTGGATAAGTTAAATTTGATAAGAATGATAATGCGTTGGTAAGGTGAGCTGCATGGGTTCAAATCCAGCAGAAGACCTTGCTGGATTTTCCGATGTTAACAGATTTAAAAAGATGATCTTCATCACTGTTGGCATTCCGAATCATATATTCTACCTTTGCAGCTCACCTTACCAACGCATTATCATTTATATCATATATAGCTGTGTTCAACACTATTATCTAAATAAATTTGATAAAACTGGCCCGTTTTGTGACATGTTTTAATTTGCCAATATAAATTGATTCGGTAGAATTCAAATTGTTATTTTTAGACGCATAGATGTGTGGCTCTTGCATTAAGCCCATTTCATATAATAATGAAATCAGAACAAAAGTAAAAAGAACGTGATTTTTCGCCGTATTTCTATCTTGTGTAGAATTGCTTATTTTGTATCGGTTGGAGATTCAATTTTCATGCCGGACAAAAGGTTATTTGTCTAAAAGAGATTGCTATTTTTCTGCAGGTCATTAGGGGTACCCGTCATTAGGATAATGGCCGCCAACAAGTTATTATCAGAACCTATATTAAAACGAACATGTAGAGGTTGTAACCACGCTTGCTTGTTCTATTCAATTTTAGATGTTCTGGTTAAGACCGGTTTAAGTGCATTTATGAATCAAATCAAATGTTATATTCCAGAATTCGTTGTTGCCCATATTGGTATGATTCTCTACGAAAAAAATTATTTCATGATCAGAACATCAACTTTGGGCATTTCGTTTAAATCTCATCATACTCAAACACATAGCTCTTGTTAATGTCGGTATCAAATCCTACTATCCAGAGTTGTCTATATTTGTCTTTTGTCATTTTATTGTTTTTCTTCCGCAGAAATCTGGAATATTGTGGCATTTGATTGTAGTTTTCGGTCATTGTGGGTGTTTCATTTTATCTTTCATACATTAATGATCAGTAATGCACCAGAAGATGTCAAATAATTGTCCAAATAGGCGTTTGGAATTTCATCAGCAATATCGTTCAAAATACAACATTATGATTTTTGCTATTTAGCTATAAAGAGAAAAAATCTTGCAATTCCCTTTGCAATCTAGTATGATATCATCACAATCTGTTAAACTAGAAAATTATGATTTTTATACTATTCACTTAGTATCTTTGGAAATTAGCAAATAGGAGTGCCATGTGTAGGGAAGTGTCTCTTGAGGGGCGATAAATTTTAATATACCTATTATTGAGATAATCGGCATGTAATTTTTTCCTTATTGTATATTGTTTGTATTTAACTGCAGTTAATCGACCATTTAACACATGATTATCACATATTAAATGCAGCCTAGACCATATACGTACACTCGCACTGATATAAATTATGTACGTGGTCTGTATGAACAGTGATAATCAAAATGGAATCCATTTCCAAAAAATGTCAAAAACTTTCTTTAAGCAAAAATTGATGTATTGCATTCAATTATAAAAGGACGTAATATTCTCATCATATATACATTTGTCCTTGAATCATACAAGGGGAGCGTTTACCGGAGAGCATTTTTTGACCCATCTGTCTAAATAACGGTTAAATAACGTTTTATCCCGTGTTATTTTCTTTTTGGAGATGGTGTTCTCAGAGTTTTTACCATAGTTTAATTCGTATGTTTATTATGCTGTAGGGAATAGAAAAAGGGAGGTTTTGGTACCTATATACCTGTTAAACTCCATCACTTGCTTTTGCTACTGTCGGTATCAAGTCTGACTATCACTAGGCCCTATCGTAGTTTACGTTCGCCTTTTGTCTTTCATTCGTATTTTATAATGCAGTTATGTTGTGGATTATGGCCTTTGATTGTAATGTTCGTCCTTTGTACGTGTTGACTGCTATCCTTTGTTTTTAGTCTTTAGCATTACCAATCTCCGAAACAGGAGTGTATGAGCTCTTCATACGTCAAAATTATCTGACGTAGAAGAGCTATGCATCTCAATTTCCGAGATTGGACTATAACCAGACTGCAAGTCTCGTCATGTGATACCGAGAATTCACGATAAAATTGAAAACATTTCCTGCCAAAACATGATGTCTGTCAATTATGACATCTCATTTTCATTTAGTGTCGTAGAAAAAAAAATCCAGGTACTATTTATGTATCGGAATGTGTCAAAATTGAAGAGAGTTTTTTTCAAGCCCAAAAACAATACACCTCCTCTATCATATATTTTTACCTAAAACCGGAAGGACATGTTATGAAAACAAATTTGACGTCATAGTAGTCATAAGAACCGCTACAGAATTTTTACTTTCATAAATATTTAGAAAATTCTTTTTAACTAAACACATTCTAAATTTCTAAATTCAGTATTGCATGGACACGGGTTGTGTATTCCGGTGTATACATGAAATCATTATGCTAAACTCCTCACAGGAAGGGATCTTGATGGAAGCTGTATACTGAGGGTACATAACTTAAATTTGTCAGTTGATAATGGGTCTGGAGCTGGCATGTCAGTTAACTGCTAGTAGTCTCTTGTGATTTCATGTTTATGTCCGTATATTTAGTTCTCTCAGTTTCATTTCTCACAACTGACTCAGTCCTGTTGCCAACTGAATTTTACTGTTGTTACGATTGTTTCTTTATTTATCACATTGGCTGTAGGGGGAAGGTTTGGGCCCAATAAAACTAGTTAAACCCCGCCGCAGCAGGTTTGCGCCTGTTTTCTAGTTAGTTCACTTTATGTCTATGGGAGTCTAGGATGATGTTTATTTCGCTGAACTTGATTACTCTTTATTTAGGGGTCAATTCCGACCTGCCGTTGGGTGTGGGGTTTCCTCACCGTTCATTGAAGATCTTATAGTGGCTTTGAGTTGTTATTACTCCCCTTTGGGTCGTTGTCTTTTTGACACATTCCCCGTTTCCCTTCTTTTTCCTATTATAGCGAATATATAACATTTGCAATTATAATGTTGAATATTGCCGAAGTTACTGTAAATTTACTTTATGAAGATTGCCATATAAGTAGCATCCTCAATAAAAACTAAATGGCACGCTTCGTGTCTGGTTGAACACTTCTAGCTCACATGGGTTGTACTGTAAAGTACTACACTTTAATTTACAAAATTAAACACCCGAACAACAACGCCTGAACGTTTATTGAGGATAATAGTCTCTTTGGTGTAAATGAAACAAAAACCAGAATATTAGAACACATAACAAGTAGGATCTAAATAGAAAATCACCCTTTGGCCACCCTTTTTGCACGAGGGAGACACTCCTTTCTCAGACAATTTTTTTCAATTTAGAGATTACCAATTCATAAGAAAAGAGATGTCTACTGAAACTTACTCCGTTAAAGCGTCAACTGCAGATGCATTGACGTTCAATAATATTTCATTTGTACAGCATAGCACAGACGTCCTTTAATAAAATGATACTATATATAATGTAGAATTAAAGAGAAGTTTAAAGTATTGTCGATATGATTACAATGATTGTGGACAACAATATTGATTAAGGATCATATTATCGGTTCTAATACAATTACAATCATTTATATTGAGATATATGTACTATCTAAACTTACAGTATAAACCACAACTAAGGAAAATAATATCAGTATAGTATTCTAGAGAACATCTCTGAAGAAATTAATAAACACGGAAAAATGCTGTTGTGAAAGGTTAAATTAATAAATGCTCAATTAAAAATTTTCAAACAGGGATAAAAAGGGAGGAGATGAAATCCAAATATTTGACCTAACCACCCCAGTGGCGGATCCGGGGGCGGGGGGTGGAGTTGGTTCAGGGTCCCCCCTTAGGTTTGAAAATATTTAAAATTCATAGGGGTTCCGGCACCCTTATAAAAAAAAATATGGGTGAACCCCCCACTTTTTAGCAGATAATCTGGATCCGCCACTGCGCCCTTCTGGGGACAGAAACAAAGAAGAACAAACGAAAATTATACTCAGAAACTTCAGATACTTCCGTCCTTTTCAAAACACAGAACACGGCTACCGGAGTGCATTTTCACTATTCCAATAAAAGGAAAGTCTCTCTGATGTTGAACTAAATCAACGGGAGATATTTGTTATTTTAAGTCAGATAGATGTCTTAGGGGTATTTTTCCGTCATTAGTCTGTAATATTTGTTCAGTTAAGTATTATACACTTAGAAAGTAAATAAACTAATTCAAATAAAGTGCCATAGCATTGACAAATTCAAAGTCTCGTAATTAAAAAGTAGCACTGAAGGAGCAAAAGCTCTTAATCTTTAGTTGGTTTAAAAAGAAACCAGAAACTGAGCAAGGAGATAATTTGATACAAGAATTTCATATAGATATCACTAGAAAAATTAAAGTTTCACAATATATTTCTCTTATTTCAACGGTACCCCATAATTTTTATTTGTTGCATGTTTACAAAAAAATAATAAAATAAAAAAAAACACGCGACGTATGAACAAAATATTTAATATGTTACTAAGATCCCCCTATAAAATAATAGTCAACATCCTTTATGAAAAAGAATGTTTCAAACAAAGAAAATTTCACAAAATACTATGTTAGAAATTGATACCATGTAGCCACCTTAAAAGGTGAGTAACTGGACCATCGGCTGCACTTTCATTATATAATGAAAAAGTAGATCTTTTCATATATGTTCTTTACTCTGGCTGAAACTTTTAGGTATTCTGTTGTTTCTTTGATTTGTGATCTTCGGATCGATCAATAGGGTCTGTAAGTCTCGTCATGTGACCCACGAGAATCGACGATAAACGGGCAATTCGAAAACGTTTCCCGCCAAAACATGACGTCTGAGGATTGTGACGTTCAAATTTTTGTTTGAAACGTCATATATCTTTGTTTAAAATGTAACTTCCGGGTACAAGTTTTGATCCCGGAAGTTCCAAAATTGTACAAGACTTACACGCCCTATTAAGAAGCTTCACGATACATGATAAGTACCACGATGCTGCATTTTTCTTATTGAAAACTAATGACGCCATCATTCCAAACTTTATACGTCATCATCCGCATATGGCGCTATGTTTATGCGAAAAACATTTCATCTTGAATTTCTTGTGCCACAAAACCAGACTAATATACCTTAAGTTACTATTCCAAACGCAATTAAGAGCCATATATTCTCTTGGTCATAGTAAATACAGGATTTTTATTTGTGAGTTAAATTGTTTATTGGCTTATTATAATGAATCAACAACTGTTTTATTTTCACCGGTGCAAGGAAGGAAATTCTCACAACTTGAACAATAAAGAAATACCAGAATTTCAATTTATCTGATTTTTGCACGATATATTCATGTTTACAGAACCATTTGTGAAGTAACTACCCGTGCTGAGAAGTATTTTTCTTTAGTATTGTGAAAATGTCCTTAAGATTTTATTGCATGTGTGAATCTATTTATTTGTTAATTGCCAGATCTGAAACAAGGCTATTTCTAAACAATTGATGAATGAACTGCAGGACAGAACCAATCTCTACCGTTAATGCGCATATCCAGAAACAAAATTCACAGTTACTTCGGTATTTTGTTATTTATTACTAATGGCCCGATGCCTCTTTTGGTGGACTGTTTGCCCCCGAGGGTATTCACCATTCTAATAGCCTGTACGTCGGTGCTGGACCGAAACCGATTTTATTTGGAAACTTGTAATATCTAAATTTTACAAAAATTGTTTAAACTAAGGAATACATCCCTCTTGCATAGCTCTGACCTTAGCTTATTTTGGCTTTTCTGTTAAGATCTTATTGGTTATTTGTTCTCTATCGGTTTTTACACGTTTTTCAGTTCATGGGCTTCCAAGTGTTTTTGATTTCATCTGCACTGAAGAGGCATAAGTTGTCGAGATGCGCATATGCAGAACCATAATTTACAGTAACTTCGGCATTTTGTTTTTTATGTAAACACTACAATTTAAAAGATCACTAAGACATCACTCTGAGCCTATGACCCTTGAAAGGTTGACGTTTATTTAATCTAAAGAATAAACAACACACATACCCGATGAACAAATACTAATGGGACAAGCAGGGGAAGACCGTAAGACCAAGGAAGGACAATTCGAAAATTGTCACCAAAAGTTCAAAGTATTTTAAACGTTAAAAGACTTCCGTGGTAAAGTGGGTGAATATTCATTAAGGAATGGCATGGCACGACCTTTATAAGGTTGAAGCCAGTATAGGCTTTATCGGCTTTTGCAACTACAGCAATTTCATCAAACGTTCTAGTCTATTGGTTTAATAGCCATATACACATGTGATTCATTCATACTGAACACTTATAAGTCGTTTTAAATGCAACGTAAGAAAGTTTGACATTTAACTATATCCACTTTAATCGCCTTCAACGTGAGATTCTTTTTCATCTTACACATTACCTGATCTCCATCTTAATTGTTTCCGTTAATATCTTTATAGGCATACCATAAAATAATATCTAAATAGGAATATCAGTGACAAGGATTGCTATCAATTTAACGTTCCAATTTACGTTCCCATAATCCTTGTTCTTACCGAACTTTTAGCCTTTCAAACAAAAGAGGTGATTTCAGGGGTAATAACTCGTTATATTCTATTAATTTTATATTTTATATATGCTTGAATAATAATTGACATTTCTACCTACTTCAAATTTTAGGTCAATTAAAAAATATGTTTCTGTTAATGAATCATCCTGATTCATTCATGGTTACTATAACAGTTAAGGATAAATTTTGATAATGTTTTTCTGGTAATTACTTATATTATCGCCATTACAACCGCTCTTGTAATACATTTTTGTAAACTTTTTATCTAAACATTTATAATATATTTATAATAATTGTAATTTAGTTAATTGCTTCGCACTGGTAAAGGTCTCATTTATAACTAAATTTTTCAACTCATTTATCTGCTAATTACGTCATCATAAAATTGAAAAAAAGAGTAAAAACAAATAAGCCATTTTAAACTACTTGCTAAAAGTGCGACAGCACAATTCAATATTTCAGACCAGTAAATCGATTTGTAAGAGACATATAATGCAAAAATAAAAGTTCCACATTTAATAATGAAATGTCAGGGTGTCAAAATATTTTTCCGTCAAATAGAAGCTTAATTGACCTGAAAATTTTACAGAATTTCTGAATAAAAATCTAATCTCATATTCATGAATGGATTTTGTTTGTATAAAATTTCATTCACGTCCGACTCGTATTTCAAGTTGATAATGAAAAACAATTTTGAAATTGAAAACAGTTCATACATATTCTTAAACAAATTGTTTTTGTGCCACAGTCTTACAGACCAGCCATCAGTTTGTGAAAACAAAATTATATGTCTCTGGTGAAAAGCAAACAATTATAAGTATTTGATTGTGTGTTTGTTTACATGGGATTTAATGCCACTTTTGACAGTATTTTAGCTATATATGGCAGTAATTTTAGTGGCAGAGGAAGCCCAGGTACCCAGAAAGAGAACCACCGACCTTGGGCAAGTAATCGGCATATCTTATCAATAACGGGTGCATGGCGAGTGTACCTTTTTGTGGTTTTCAAAGTGTGGCGCAAACTAACAACGATGTATATTTATAGTCATTTTTGGCAGTCAATGGTTTATTATCAATATACAAAACAAGATAAAATTTCAAGGTTTGTTGACGTATTTTAAGCCCACAGAAGAAGAAACAAAACAAACAAAACTAATACAGAAGCTGATACTGAAACATAAAATATATAACTTTTTAATCGCCACACGCCAACGCAAATACGAAACGAAATTAGAAACGAAATTAGATTAAATTTTTTGCAAACTACTTCATCTATGTCGAACTGCTATCCATTCAGAAACCATTCTAGATGAGAAAAAATGAAGCATGCAACAATGTTTGGCTTTCATCAGTCATTTTACGCTTGACATTATTGCCCAAAGATATAAATTTGTTTAATAACTAAGGATTAAAATATGGCCCATTGTTTACAAAAACAAGAGGCACAGAACTGACAATATTCATTACTGAAATTGCATTTGGAATCCCTAGCGATGTTCGTCAATATACAATACCTTTACATAGTCACTTGAAAATTGTTTAAATTTAATATTAACGTTATTTTGTTAGACCCATTGAACTTTTTGGAAATTCCATCTGAAAAGATATATGAGTAAAGTACCTTTGACGTCCCAATTAAAGTGCAACAGGTACGTAAGGGTGGTCATTAAAATATTTGAGGGGCGAGTAATTTTCGATAGAAAATGCTTCAATAAGAATGATTAAAGAGAAACAGAAAGTAAATGGTCGAAATACCGAAATTTATAGAAATCAACATAACAATGCTTTTGGCTTGCAATCAGTTCAGTTCTTATCTTTATACAAGAAGAGGTCAAATTAATTCTTTCAACGGTTGATTTATGCAATGGTTATAATCAAGTATGACTTTTTTTAGATTAAAAGAAGACGAAAATTCGAGATGAGATTTTGTGGACTCCTTGCCTTTCTAAGCATATCAGTTGTGATTGTAAACAGTACTCCTGCACATATTCGACATAAACGAGGATTTCTAGCTGGTGTGCACGACAGGATGGGCCATGGATTTGGTAAACGAACAGACCCAGTACTTTCAAGCTATTTGGAAGATATCGACAAAGAGTAAGTAATAACTAATTTGTGTATATATGTTATGTTTTTCTGTATGTTTTTTGTACACAAGATCAATGCTTTCATGAAAATATATAGGTAACTGCATTGTAAATTGAAAGCAAAACTGGCTTTTGAGAGCAGGATTTACTGTAAGAATGGTATATCTATCTCGGCTAGGCAATGAAGATGGGAGTTCGCAAAGTTTTTCGTATATAATAGACGAACCTGCTTTAGATTGATTGATTAGTTAGAGTTTAACGTCCAGTGAGCAATATTTCAGCTATATCAGGACGATAACAAATCAATAAAAAGTAAAAGAAAAAAAATCAAGTTTGAAGGGACAACTGGGGCAACGAGTTTTGATTGTTGCTCGAAAAGGGAGTAATGGCTAGAGGCAGGGAATTTTAGCTCTCTAAAAGAGAACCAGTGATTCTGCTCTCCTTTGAAAAATACAGAAGGGTTTTTATACTGCATGGAGCTAGGCGTTTTTCCACACTAATTGGCTACAATGGTTCGCTGTCAGGCTTCCCGTATTATGATCTGACTACCCCACATAGACACGGCATTCCCCTATACACTTGCATGGGATGCACCCGGCACCTCTATAGCCTGAGTCCCTGAAAACCGATTGAAGCACCGGGCCTGCTTTATCGGACACAAAAACACAGAAAGCATAACAGTTATCATCATCCCCAACATAACCCATTACTTTATATTCTACAGATTATATGGCGGTTTTTTTTTGTTTTTTGTTTTTTTTGTTTTTTTTTTGTTTTTTTTTATTTTTTTTTTTTTTTTTGTGGGCAATAACTTAATTTGTGTGCACTTGTTTTAACCATAGTGGTGGACCAAGATGCCGATCCTTCTCAGTATGCTGGAGTTTTCGGGTCCGTCTTGAAATACAACGTCACACTGTTGGTCATAAATATGACATATTTTTGTTGAGAATGCCTGGGATATTTTAGGTCTGTTTGTTTAAAAAATTTAATTTATCCTTTAAAAATCGCCGAAATTATCACTTAAATAATAAAATCTATTGATATACTAATTATCTCTACTTTGACCAGATATACTAATTATCTCCACGTTGACCATATATAACTAAATAACAAAGTTACTGTAAATTAAGTTTCAGCGGACGATCATTTCGACAACTTTTGTCTCTTAGTGCAAATCAAATAGAACTTTTGTAAGATGCATAAAAGATTATGGAACATAATATATTTCCGATGAAAATTGAATGAAATGTAAAAACTATTATCTTTTGGACACATCTTTATATGACTGAGACAATTCTTAGTTGAATTTTACTGTTATTGTTTTTTATGTTTTATGGTTTCTACGAAAAAGTGACATTTCAACCCATTTAAATTTGACAAACAAGATTCGGGCGTCTAGTGAAGGCATCTCAGTCTTTCTATCCTAAGCTTGATATTGACTCTATTGTCCCTACATTTTCTCGTGTATATCATGTTTGAATTGTATTAACTGCATTTTGGTATTCACATATGTAACTCGCTTTGCTAATCGACCGACTACAAGTTAATTGTTAATTGATGTTTGTATAGAGCAATACAGTTTATCTCGTATATTTTATAGTATTTATTGTCCCCACGATGGACGATTGTTCAGTAATGGCTATGAATTCAAATATCTATATAGTTAATTATGAGCTCCATTGAACTTTAAAAACAAATAAATTACACTGATTAATTTGATTTCCTAGCAAACAGATATAAAAAAAACGATTGAATATAAAAAGTTGCTCAAGGTCAGACACCAGACAGTTGCGTCTGCTGCATTAGTATTTAAGTTAATAATGGAACTAGTACATTTGTATACAGGTGAAGAAAGCAAGCGTTGAAAATACAAGAGATCATTTTCCTTAATCATGTAAGAAAATGTTCCCATTTAAGGATGTTTGCCGCTCGAGTAACAAGGATTTCAATTAAATGTTAATTTTTGTCAGAATTTTATAAAACAAAATTTGATAGGTTACCGATGTGATGTGTTTAACTCAAACACATCACATCGGTAACCTATCAAATTTTGCAAATCTTGCAACTCGCAAGTGTTTCAAAAAATGACGGAAAACTGAACTCCTCTTCCTTTTTCATAGGTTCCACGTGTGAAATGTTTATCCAATGATAATTGTTACAAAATAACAGCAACTGAATACAGTTTTGCCAGAATGCGCTCGAAGATGTATGAAATGAAATAATGGAAAAGATAGAGGGTCACCGGGCAAAAAATTATTAAGCTCTAATATTAATAATTCTAAATAAGTCTGAAAATCTGACAAAAAACATTAACATGACCAACGAACAATCTTAATTTTCTGTTAGTTGGCGATCCCAAATGTATGAGTGATGACAGATATTTTGTTACATCTAGCAATGAATTTCGCTCAAACCGTAACTAGGGATCGTCCATAACTTGGTTTGAGGTAAGAGCTAAGTTCATTATTGAAGGCATCATAGTGACCCCAAAATAAATGACGAAAAACAATAAAGGGGTTGGTCCACTCGTTAAGCTTAACCAGTTATTTGTGGAGACATTCTCAAGTGCATTTAATCCATATCCTTCTTTTGTTTGTTTACACAGGGTAACTCCACATAACATCTCGTGGGATCAAAATATATCATGTATACATTAATCATCATTTAAACAAGTAACAAAAAGGAAGAATCGAAATGATAAAAAAGTCAAAATTCTACTTAGGGTGAAGCTGTGCCATTTTTTATATTTATAAATATGATTTATATAATTGTCTCTGATAAATTAATACTTTGCAATAAACGCATTTATATCCAAAAGCCATTATTCATCCGGTGATCCCCCTGAAAAAACACAAATGAATGACAAAGAACAAACTTAAAGACCCATAGCAACTCAGGATATAACACCTAGTACCTGCACTAGCAAAACCCAGCGGCAGGATTGAACCACCCTTTAGCACCAAAACTTCCCCAATTTCTTTTCCGTTCCTTATTGTGGACTTTAACGGTGATTTTTATTGGCTTAAGTGGATGTCATTTTGTGGACTTTAGTTGAATGTTTGTGGAATTTATTTTTCGTTTGGTTTTTACCGATAATTTGTTGTGGACTTTACGAGGTTGCGGACTTTAGCGTAGTTGTGGTGCCACAGTACATAGCATACGTACGAATAAAATTCAATATAGGTAGACTACTAACTACAAGATAATTAATTTTGACAAAAGGTAAGAGAAATGACGTTATTTACAAAGATGGATCACGGAGTGTTAAGTTCGTTACTGTCTTAGATTTAGCATTGCTTCAAAGTGGGAATTTACAATTTTCATAGCTTGAATAAATAATTAATGTTATCATTTTAGATCTAATTAAATAGTAGATATAAAATTGAAGAAGGTCACCAATGTAATTATCAAATATTCAATATTTCAATTTATCATATACTAGTTATAAATACAAGAATTCAGCAAATGTAATACAGACGTCATCTTTTGTCCTATATCGTCACGCCGTGATGATATCGATATCAGTCACGTCTGCTACCCTTTATTGCACACACAAAAATCTCTATCAAAAATAACGTGTTAATATTTTAATTGGAAAGCTACATGTACCAAATCCTGTGTTCTCTTTCAAATATATGATAACAAGATATGACCTGGGTTAATTATGGTTTTCATAACGAGAAAAAAAAAATAGTTATGTAATTTCAAAATATAATAAACGAGCCTGTGGCGAGTTTATTATATTTGAAATTACATAACGAGAGTTGATATCCAGCGATATACATTTTTTTTTTTTCGAGTTGTTAAAACTATTTCCCCTATGATTTTAATAAATAAATGCTGTGATATTTAGTGCAGACATGCTGTTAACAACACCGTTACTAGGCAATGTTGATCACGACCAACGAGATCTTACAGTGGTCCAATAGAAACGTCGAAAAAGTGAAAACACATCATGCGTGATGTGCTATTAATTGTCGCTCAACCTATGAAATTCTTTTGAAAGAGATGAAAGTAGTTCATTTCTAACTCCAGCTTCAAAGTCTCGTTTTGTACCACAAATTACTATTCGATCAAGGAATAAGTAATTAAGGTGAATCATAAAAAGAATCTGTATTACATGCTGTATCAACCCTCGACTCGGGCAAGCCTTTGCGGTGACATTGACGTCTCGGGTTGAGAGAGCATAAAATGTGGATTGAGCCATTTAATATTCTATATAAACGTACATCATCTGTATTGGACAATAAGTTGACAAGTATAATGAATCATATATTATGATTATCCAATTATTTGATGAAATCAAATTAATAATTTCAGAAAAAAAAAGAATGACAAAATAACTATGTGAAAAAAAACTTCAGAAATTAATTAGGCAATTGAAGTGTAAAACTTCATAATGTTTTGACATTTAATGAGTTATAAAATCTAAATTTAAGAAATTTTCATACACTTAGAGAACAGTTTCTTCAAACTTCAAATCTGTCCTGGCATTTGTTCAGTACTGGCAAGAAAGCTGATTTTATTGGGAAACATGCAATATCAAATTCATAAAAAAAATTGTGATTCGCTTAGGTAAATTTGCTTTTCCTCTAGATCATCATGTCATTCTAAGGACCTAAGTTGTCAAAATAGCCATATGTATAAATTTTAATTCACAGTAACTTCTTTATTTAGTTGTTTTAATACTCAAACGTTTGTAAATTTTTAACACAACGTAACGTAGTATTCCTTTCAACAAGAAAGTTAATGTGTTATTACTCTGAGCATTAAATTGTTCTATAGTTGCTAAAAGTATACATGCACTGTTTGACCCATCTATTGTCTCATTTATTCCTTTGTAAGGTTGTGGTCATGGAATAAGTAGTCTACCTATATTTGGTTTTATTTGTAGGTTAATATTACTGTAAGAAAGGGGGCTTTTGTGTTACCCTGCCACTGGCTTGTGCTAGTGTCGTTACCAAGTTCGACTGTCCGGGTTCCTATTGTAGTTTACGTTTAGCATTTGTCTTTTATTTGTGCTTTTCTTGTGAAGTTTCCAAGGGAATTGTGGAATAAAGTTGTAATTTCCATTCCTTGTAAACGTTTCCTGTTATCGCTTTTATTTTATGTAGAC
This sequence comes from Modiolus philippinarum, assembly GCA_002080025.1. Lineage (NCBI taxonomy): Eukaryota > Metazoa > Mollusca > Bivalvia > Mytilida > Modiolidae > Modiolus > Modiolus philippinarum. The sequence continues at coordinate 74,621 of MJUU01069367.1, read as the reverse complement.
ATTGTCAATACATGTTAAACAATAAGACTTCAAATGGACCACAAGAGTGCTTTCCCTTCTTTTTCCTATTTCTTTCTAAAGAGAAGTCCAAAACTATTTGTCATATATTCTGTGTAGATATTCATTTTTCGATCAAATCAAAACAACAACGGACGTTTTTATAACTCATTATAACTTTGAAACTATTATATTGTGGTCGGAATTCGGGACTTCCGAGATAAGAACTCTTGAAGGCGGACACGGTCGCCTCAAATACCAGTAAGAAGAAAAGACTGGATTCCTGATCTTTTGGAATAAAACCACTGAAACTGATGTGTTAGGTGCCGTCTTGAACTTACTATAATGTATTAGTGTTTGCTCTTTGATGAAGGCCTCATGCTGGCTTCAAGATGAAGAACAATGATAGCGTTGTCTTACCATGTTTTTATGAATATTCTCCCATGTATATTTACTCCATATCCCTTTATTTGTTCATATACTATCTAAATAACTTTGCATGTAATTAATTCCTGATAAAGTCAGCAGAGAGGTTCTTTCTCCTGGGTTGGTGAATGCGTTTGTACACGATTTAGTTGCTTTGTTAAGGAATTTAAATATATTTTGAGCCATTAATGGAAGATATAATGCACCTTTGTTTGGACATTTGTAAAAGTTCAGTTTTGGAAATGAACCCAAACCAAACATTGGTAAACAGATTGACCATGTGCCAGTCATAATATACGATATGCCTGATTATTCGTGGACTGCTCTTAATTTACTAACTAAACAATGTACATTTAATTTTGCCATATGACCACTACGGAAAACTGTTTCAAAGATGGAAAAAATCTTATTAAGAATAATGCTTAATTGGTTTTTAGTGGTGAAAGCAGTCACATTGGGGCCAGAACAAAGATATGTAATTCTTTACGTTCATATTTGTTAAATGTCATAACTGTTTCCCTGATAACCTCTGTAAATTATTTGACGTCACAATTGAAAAATCAACAGGAATGGCAAGTTGTACTTTCCTCCCATTTTTTCGTTGTGTTTTACTTGACTTAAAGATCAGGATATCTTCCACTTTTGCGAGAAAATCTACGTCTTTTTCCCTCGTTCCACTCGGGAAGTTTCACTCGGGAAAAAACGGAATTTCTCACACTCGCGGAAGATATCCCTTATCTTTAATATAGTCTTGTATAAAATCCTATTATTTTTTATAACATATATAATATGCATTATTATTTCTGATGAATCACATTTGGCCCCAAACTCATTGTATATTTAAGAAATAAAACATGGCGGCCATACTATATTGTCGTTATAACATGGGCTTGAGTTGTTTTTGCCAATATTTTATCCCGAGCGTTAGCGAAAAAAAAATCCATAATGAATTTCGGAAACAAATTAAAAAATTGTTAGTGGATGGTAGATTTTGACAGTTACAATGAAAAATAGATTTAAAATATGCAACAGAAACTGCATCTTTTGCGCATTTGCTAAGAGTGTTATATTGCTATTATAACATGACTCTATTTACAAAGCTAGTACAGGAAACCATATTAGAATCAAAAATAAAGACAATAGGTTACAGCTATCCCAATCAAAGACCACAATTCGTTTGATAACTCAAAAACAAAAACCAAATGCAATGTAAGCAACTATAGGATCTTTGGGCAGCATTTATTATAGGAACAAGCAAAACCAAACTGTAGGGTTTTTCCGGTCCTTTGGAAACATAGCCTTCCCTGCTCTTTCCTAGATCCATATAGCATAACAAACATACGAATAAAAATTAACTACAAGTTGGCTACTAACTAAAAGAAACGTTCTAAAACAAGGAAAAAAGAATGAGAAAAAACGGGTCAAAGAGTGCAGTTTGTTTGTTAATGTGTCTCAGATTTAGCATCGGTTCATATCTTAGTTTCACAACCTTACAATGTCTAATTTTTGTAAATTTTGTTGAAACTAAGGAGTATCTCCCTCATGCAAAGCTCTGTCCTTAGCTGATTTTGGTTTTCTATTTAGATCATATTTGGTAATTTGTTCTCTATCAGTTTTTAAACATCTTTGACTTTATGGTCTTCCAAACGTTTAGATTTTATCTGCACTGAAGAGACATAAATTGTCGGAATGCGCTTATGCAGAATCAAAATTCACAGTAACTTCGGTATTTAGTTATTTGAATATATGATTAATTAATATGATTAAATAATTATTATTTGAGATCTTATCTAATATAAGGGATATATATGGAAAAGGTCACCACCGTAATTATAAAATATTCAATGTTTCAATTTAAACGCATCATCTGTATTTAACAATAAGTTAACAAGTATAATCAATTATTAATTACAATTATACAATTTTTAAATAAATTTTCATAATTTCTTCATATTGCAAATCTTTGTATGCAGGATCGTCATCAAACTGGCAAAGTGTCTTTACAATCACTGTCATGAGTTGCCCAACAAAACTGGATAAAATGGATTTTTTTATAATATCTATCGTTTTATCATTAATCATGTCGCTAAAGACGTGTCGAAGCGACATATTTTTATTGCTGTGTATGTGCTTTTTAATTTTCCAATTATTTTTGTACTTTTTTGAAAAAAAAAATGTTTGTTATAAAGTGAACTAACTAAAATGAAATTTCCTAGGTATTCAGACCACTGCAACAAATTATTGCTAGGTTCTACCATGTATTTGTAGAGACTTGTCTCGTGTGCAGTAACGCCATTTCTTTCAATAGTTTACGACAAGAGAAAAATCAAAATGGCTGCAAAAATATCTAAAAATTTCAGCGTTATCTAGTTAAAAAATATGCAAAGGTAGATAATGACGCTGCCAACAAGATGAAATTCGTTGATAGGAAAAAACCAGCTATTGTTCGTAATAGGCCTGTAAGTCCCTTTTAAGGATAATAGCTATCATGTTTATGTATTTCTGTTAGATTTTCATACTTCCATTTTAACCATTTGAAAGCTTAATATTTTTTTGCCCGGTGACCCTAATTGTTTCCTTTATTTCATCTTATACACCTTATGGGGCATTCTCATACATTTTTATTTTTTTACATTTATTATTGGATAAGCATTCCTCATTTAAAACCTATGAAAAGTGCATAGGATTTCACCTGTCTCTCAAAAATCTTTTTTTGCTTAAGGAGGTTCGCTCCTCATGTTTTGGAATTTCTGTCAGATTTTCGGAATTGTCTGGTTTTATCCATTTAAAAGCATTTAATTTTTTGTCCATGGACCCCCTTTTTTCTCATGATTTCATTTTAAACATCTTTATGAACTTTCTTCGAAAATTTTATCAGATTTTATTTATTCTGTCACATTCATTTCTGAATAAACCTGGCTAATGTTAATCCTATGAAAAATCCAAGGAGTTCAGTTTCCCGCCAAATTTTCAATCACTTAAATCTCAAAAACGAGATCATCAATCTATGATTTTTTTTTCACTTAAATAATTTCTTTTTTAATTTTTTAACAAAAAATCACATTTATTTGAAATCCTATCTATTAGCAGACCCCCTTAAATTACTTCTTTTTATTTTTCAACAAAAAATCATATGTAATTGAATCCTTGTCATTTTAAAATTTAGCAGCAAACATCTTTGATTTTGAAACTTCCGTGCATCAATTGTACCAGGAAGTTAAGTTTTATGCATGGTGTTACATGATAAAAAATACAGACCCTTTTGAAATCATTTTATTTGTATTATTATTATTATTATTCATTTGCAAAAATATAAACAAAAACAATTTTCGGAGTTTTGTAATTCAAATTCAATCAAGAAGATACTCTAGTTGTATTTGTGTGGAACATATAGAAACATACAGCTTGATTTAAGTTGTCAACAAATCTCGTAACAGTTATGATTAATAACTAAAATTTTGCGTTCGATATTCACCATAATTCTGAAAAGCAAACAAGAAACTTACTTAATACACTTTCTGCCTTATTACCGCTTTTGCATGATAAAATGCCTTTCAATAATTTCAATTTTTTCAATTTTGTAGTTAAAATATGATTTAAAAACCTTCTCAACATGTTGTATGCCATTTTAATCTTTTCGTGTATCAAAGCAAAGACATAAAACGGAAATCAATAAGCTCGTAATTTGTTAAGATCGGAAAACGCAACAAACATCCATGCTTAATTTGTTCCAATTTGAGTGATTAAGAAATTGACAACTATAATACTTTTCCATAATATATTTCATTGCTTAACTGTCAATTCCAGTGTCAGAACAGTACGATATGTTCATAAACATCTTGACACTCGACTTCGAGTGGAATATTCACGCTTTGGGGGGTATATATGAAGATCCTAGTTCTACTATAAAAGTGTGCTAAGTGGATAAAATACCATTACATCTCTATCAGCAAAAGTAGGACAAGAGATGTTGACATATCAAGTGAGCTCAGACGAACAATGTAATCGATATATCAGCACAGACAACTTATTGTCTGCTTGTCTTTTGCAGCAGGTTATATTTTCCTAGTCTTTATCTATTTCCTTAAGTGGAAAATGAACAAAGGTGATTTATTTTTAATACGGGGACATGATTTTTAATCGTTTACATATCACAGAAAAAAAATAAATGCATGATCTCTTGTTAAGCCAATTTAGACTATTTTAATCTATTTGTTAGAAAAGTGACAGAATTTGAAGCTGAATGTCCGCTTGATCCAAGATATCCTGAACATAAAAAGAAGAACGCTTACAATTCTAGATCTATAGGTTTCCTCATGTTCAACCCAGTTAAAAGTGGATGATGCAAACCAATCAGAAAATTAACTATTATGGCTGCATTGGGGTCTGTAAGACTCGTTCTATTTTTTAACTTTTGGGCACATAAATTGTACCCGAAAGATACATTTTAGCGAAAATATGTGACGTTTCAATCAAAACCTTGAACGTCATAATCCCCAGATGCATTCTTTGGCGAGAAACGTTTTTTAACTGCAATCTTATTGTGAATTCTCAGAGGTCACATTACGAGACCTAAAGGCCCTAGAAGGTCCCAAACATTACATATAAAGTGCTTCATCGCTGACAAATTTTCACAATTTTTTATTAACACGATAATTACTATCCTTAAGATATAAATTTCTCTTATAAATTAGCTGAAGTTTTAGACTCCCCATTGGTTTAGAGAATCACGTGATTAATTGGGTAACATGATCAAATCCTCAGACAAACAAAATGGCGAATCAGTGTCGAATGAGGGTTAAGTTATTGTATGTGTAAACTGATCTTGCGTCGGACACTGTTTGTCATCTTAGGAACTATAAATACATCGGCATACGAATACCGAAGCAAGAACGAGGAAAGGGGAAATTCTAAAATCATAAATCCAAAATCACGGCAATTCACAGCAACACGAATTGAGACGAATCAAATATGACGAATCAGTGTCGAATGTCGAATGAGGGTTAAGTTATCATATGGGTAAACTGATCTTGAGTTGGACACTTTTATTTTTAATCGTTTAATTGTCATCTTAGGAACTAAAATTAAGGTTCGGATCCTGATTTCCCGTTTTGATCCAATCCTTAGACAAACGATCGGAAAGAAGGAGTCAGAATTTCTAGGTAAGATTATTTCAACATTTTAACGTTTTTTGTAGAGACAAAAATGCCGTCTTTTCATGCAACAATCGCCATTTGACTGAAATAATACAGTTAATACAAAACAGCCCAGTGTGAATGAAACCTTTGTTGCCCCCAAAGCTGTAACGGGAACGAGTGTGAAATCAGGGTGTGTAAACTGATCTTGAGTCGGATCGACGTTGTCGGATCCTTTTATTTTTAATCATTTGTCATCTGAGAAACTAGACTTCTGATCAAACAATTAAGGTACAGATCCTGATTGCCCATTTTCTGTCTTTTGAGATATATATGTTTGAAAAGTGAGGTTTTCATTATGCGGTTGAAACTTATTCTTTGCAAATGACCATAATTTTTCATTTTTCTTAAAATATTTTACATTATCATATCCTTTGGAAGAAGTTTTATATGTCGCGATATAGCTTTTTATAAATCTTAACATAAATATCAAGGATGTATAATGACCCTTGTAGATATGTTTGAAAAGTCAGGCTTTTTTCATGCGATTGAACATATTGTTTACAAATGACCAATAATATCAATTTTTCTAAAATATTTTACATTATCATATCCTTTCGAAGAAGTTTTATATGTCGCGATATAACTTTTTATGAATCTTAGCATAAAAGTCATCTTTTCATTATGTGGTTTAAACTTATTCTTTACAATTTACCAAACTTATCATTTTTCTAAAATATATTACCGGTACATTATCATATCCTTTCAATATATTTGAAAAGTGAGGTTTTCATTATGCGGTTGAAACTTATTCTTTACTAATGACCAAAATTATTCATTTTTCTAAAATATTTTACATTATCTTATCCTTTCGAAGAAGTTTAATATGTCAGGATGTAACTTTTTATAAATCTTCACATAAATATGTTTGAAAAGCCAGGCTTTTTTCATGCGGTTGAACATATTCTTTACAAATGACCAAAAATATTCATTTTTTCTCAAATGTTTTACATTATCATATCCTTTCGAAGAAGTTTTTTATGTCGTAATATAACTTTTTATGATGTTTGAAAAGTCAGGTTTTCATTATGTGTTTGAAACTTATTCTTTACAATTGACCAAAATTATTCATTTTTCTAAAATATTTTACATTATCATATCCTTTTAGAGAAGTTTAATATGTCAGGATGTAACTTTTTCTTTTAAATTTTCACATAAATATGTTTGAAAAGTCAGGCCTTTTTCATGCAATTGAACATATTCTTTACAAATGACCAAAAATATTCATTTTTCTAAAATATTTTACATCATCATATCCTTTCGAAGAAGTTTTATATGTCGCGATATAGCTTTTTATGAATCTGAACATAAATATGATTGAAAAGTCAGGTTTCCTGTTATCCATTTTTTAACTTTCATTATGCGGTACATACTTAATGTTATCAAATGATTAAAATTATTAATTTTTCTGGAATATTTTACATTATCATATCCTTTCGAAGAAGTTTTATATCTTGCGATAAAGTTTTTTATGATTCTTAAAATAGATACATTTTGTATGTTTGAAAAGTGAGGTTTTCATTATGCGGTTGAAACTTATTCTTATCATATGACCAAAATTATTCATTTTTCTAAAATATTGTACATTATTATATCCTTTTGAGGAAGTTTTATATGTCGCGATATAGCTTTTTATGATTCTTAAAATAGATATGTTTGAAAACTGAGGTTTTCATTATGCGGTTGAAACTTATTAAATTCTTTACTAATGACTAAAATTATTAATTTTTCTAAAATATTTTACATTATCATATCCTTTCGAAGAAGTTTAATATGTCAGGATGTAACATTTTATAAAAATCACATACATTATGATTGAAATAAAACAGTTAATACAAAACAGCCCATTGTGAATGATACCTTTGTTGCCCCAAAGCTGTGACGGGAATGAGGGTGTGTAAACTAATCTTGAGTCCGATCCTTCTATTTTTAATCATTTGTCATCTGAAGAACTAGACTTCTGACCAAACAATTAAGGTACAGATCCTGATTGCCCATTTTCTGTCTTTTGAGATAAATATGTTTGAAAAGTGCGGTTTTCATAATGCGGTTGAAACTTATTCTTTGCAAATGACCATAATTATTCATTTTTCTTAAATATTTTACATTATCATATCCTTTGGAAGAAGTTTTATATGTCGCGATATAGCTTTTTATAAATCTTAACAGTAATATGTTTGAAAAGTCAGGATTTTTTCATGCGATTGAACATATTGTTTACAAATGACCAATTTAATTATTTTTTCTACAATATTTTACATTACCATATCCTTTCGAAGAAGTTTTATATGTCGCGATATAACTTTTTATGAATCTTAGCATAAAAGTCAGCTTTTCATTATGTTTTTTAAACTTATTCTTTACAATTTACCAAACTTATCATTTTTCTAAAATATATTACATTATCATATCCTTACGAAGAAGTTTAATATCTTGCGATAAAGCTTTTTATGATTCTTAACATAGATATGATTGAAAAGTGAGGTTTTCATTATGCGGTTGAAACTTATTCTTTACCAATGACCAAAATTATTCATTTTTCTAAAATATTTTACATTATCATATCTTTTCCAAGAAGTCGCGATATAGCTTTTTATGAATGTTAACATAAATTTGTTTGGAAGGTGAGGTTTTCATTATGCTGTTGAAACTTTTTCTTTACAATTGACCAAAATTATTCATTGTTCTAAAATATTTTACATTATCATATCCTTTTGAAGAAGTTTAATATGTCAGGATGTATTTTTTTCTTTAAATCTTCACATAAATATGTTTGAAAAGTCAGGCTTTTTTCATGCGGTTGAACATATTCTTTACAAATGACCAAAAATATTCCTTTTTTCTAAAATATTTTTCATCATCATATTCTTTCGAAGAAGTTTTTTGTCGGGATATAGCTTTTTATGAATCTTTACATAAATGTGATTGAAAAGTAAGGTTTCCTGTAATCCATTTTTTAACTTTCATTATGCGGTTGAAACTTATTCTGATGAAAATGACCAAAATCATTCATTTTTCTGGAATATTTTACTCTATCATATCCTTTCGAAGAAGTTTTATATCTTGTGATAAAGCTTTTTATGATTCCTAAAATAGATATGTTTTAAAAGTGAGGTTTTCATTATGCAGTTGAAACTGACCAAAATTATTCATTTTTCTAAAATATTTTACATTATCATTTCCTTTCGAGGAAGTTTTATATGTCGCGATATAGCTTTTTATGAATGTTAACATAAATAGGTTTGAAAGGTGAGGTTTTCATTATGCCGTTGAAGCTTTTTCTTTACAATTGACCATAATTATTAATTTTTCTAAAATATTTTACATTATCATATCCTTTTGAAGAAGTTTAATATGTCAGGATGTAACTTTTTTTTTAAATCTTCACATAAATATGTTTGAAAAGTCAGGCTTTTTTCATGCGGTTGAACATATTCTTTACAAATGACCAAAAATATTCATTTTTCTAAAATATTTTACATCATCATATCCTTTCGAAGAAGTTTTATATGTCGGGATATAGCTTTTTATGAATCTTTACATAAATGTGATTGAAAAGTAAGGTTTCCTGTAATCCATTTTTTAACTTTCATTATGCGGTTGAAACTTATTCTGATGAAAATGACCAAAATTATTCATTTTTCTGGAATATTTTATATTATCATATATTTTCGAAAAAGTTTTATATTTTGCGGTAAAGCATTTTAATGATTCTTAAAATAGATATGTTTGAAAAGTGAGGTTTTCATTATGCGGTTGCAACTTATTCTTTACTAATGACCAAAATTATTCATTTTTCTAAAATATTTTACATTATCATATCCTTTCGAGGAAGTTTTATATGTCGCGATATAGCTTTTTATGAATGTTAACATAAATAGTTTTGAAAGGTGAGGTTTTCATTATGCCGTTGAAGCTTTTTCTTTACAATTGACCAAAATTATTCATTTTTTCTAAAATATTTTACATTATCATATCCTTTTGAAGAAGTTTAATATCCCGTACAGAAAACGCCAACAAAAGCTCATAAGTTGCACATATGAAACTAACAACNTTCACATTAGAAATATATGCAAATTAGTTTGGTCATATGTGCATTATAGTAGTTCATATGTGCAGAGAATTTCTAACATAAAATGCTCATATGAGCAATGATTTTCATATGTGCAATTTCATTTTATTATGTTAGCAAACTATTCACATGTTAGCATTATGTTAGAAATTTATCCAAAGAATTTTAAACAATCATCAAAAAGCTCATATGAGCATTATGTTAGTAAATGTCAGTGTTACAAAGATGATTGAAACCTAATCCTGTCAATTTCACCTAGAGTCAAAGCTTTTCACTGATCTTGTAGAATATTATAAATAAATCTCAAAATGGAAAATAATAATTAGGACAATCTATGTGTCGTTATTTGCTAACGACATCTAAAATATTGAAAGCATAAAAATATAAATATGCTGACCAGCTGGCAGAGATGTATTTACCTAATACTTTGTAGAGCTTTGTGCATTTACTCTGTATTCTTTCACGGTTTATTTGAGGCAAAGCATTATTTTTGGTACAACCGCCAAGCTTTCAAATGACAAAACTATTAATATTACGGATAATTGTACAAGATTGCTATGGTTATGTATGAGAAACAAAAATTTACGTACCGTAATTTTAATTTGTGAATATGGGCAATTGGACAAACATATGCTGCTTCAGTGGAGTTCATATCAAAATATTTGGAAAACCATCAGCCGAAAAATGAATAAATGAACAAATAAAAGGATATGGAGTTAATGTACATTAGACAAATTCCTATAAATATATGGTTAGCTTAAGTAAATGGAGCTACGCTTTCAATTGTTGTTCTTCATCTTGAAGTCACCATGAGGCCTTCAACAAAAATGCAAATACTCCTACCTCATGGTAAGTTCAGTACGGTGTCGTATGAGATTTTAAAGTCTATGAAAACTGCAAGTTCCGGTTCCGGTTTTTGCAGTGTTAACTTCCGGCATGAGAATTGCAAGTTCCGGAATTGCGAAATGTGCGGGAAACTTCTGTTTATTCAATCTGTGATGTGACATATCACATTATTTTGCGAAACATTTCATTTTCTTAATCGCCATAAGCACTGTTGGTCTTAATTTTCTTTCAGATTAAATTATGTATGTAAATGATTGCACTCGAGCGAAACTGAAAGTACAACGCAGTTCAGTGTCAGTCGTTATTTCATCATTAAAGTAAAAAAATGCACTAAAGTCATTTATAGGCTTACAGAACTTTTATAGAAATAGGTACTGGATCAATTAAGTTGTAGTTATATGATTATATTAGTTCCGTGTAGATTCTGTGTGAAGCGTGATTATTAATTTTGAGGGAAATGGATTGTAGGATTTAAATATTTAAATTTCAAAGCGCAAAAAACTAAAAAGAAAATGATTGAATTGCATAAAGAAATATATTCAAAGTTCCTTCCAATTAAGGAGCATAAGCCTGATGACCGTTTGGTCACCTAAAATAGTTAGGAAAATAATGGCCAAAATAATTTGGTTATTATAACTAACAAATCAGTTGCTGTTGGAAATATGTCAAATATGGCTGAAACTTATTGGCTTTGTTAAAAGTTGCAAGCAATGAAAAATAATGACCCTCAATGGTTATATGGGTTGATTTACTAAAGGCTTGCAGATTTCATAGCTATGGTAAAATTTGATGAAAAATTCCAACAATATACTGTTATCGGTAAGTTATGTGGGTCAAAAAATGTTATTCTGACCTTATTCTTACAGATTTCATGGGTGTGGAAATATAGTTGCAATTAATAATTATGATCATTTAATGACATTTATGGTTATATATGGTCATTTTGGGTCAGAAAATATCATTCTGACCTTATGCTTATAAATTTCATGGCTGTGAAAATAGTTGCGATTAATAATTATGATCATTTATGGCTATATATGGCCATTTTGGGACATAAAATATCATTCTGACCCTATGCTTGCAGATTTCATGGCTGTGAAAATAGTTGCGATTAATAATTATGATCATTTATGGATATATATTGTCATTTTGGGACATAAAATATCATTCTGACCCTATGCTTGCAGATTTCATGGCTGTGAAAATAGTTGCAATTAATAATTATGATCATTTATGGTTATATATGGTCATTTTGGGACATAAAATATCATTCTGACCTTATGCTTGTAAATTCCATGGCTGTGAAAGTAGTTGAGATTAATAATTATGGACATTTATGGCTATATATGGTCAGGTTGGGTTTTAAAAATATCACTCTTACCCTATGCTTGAAGATTTCATGACTGTTAAAATAGTTGAGATTAATAATTATGATCATTTATGGCTATCAGTGGTCAGGTTGGGTCTCAAAATATCATTCTGACCATATGCTTGCAGATTTCATGGCTGTGAAAATAGTTGTGATTAATAATTATGACCATTTATGGCTATATATGGTCATTTTGGGACATAACATATCATTCTGACCTTATTCTTGTAGATTTCATGGCTGTGAAAATAGTTGTGATTAATAATTATGATCGTTTATGGCTATATGTGGTCAGGTTGGATTTTAAGAATATCACTCTTACCCTATGCTTGTAGATTTCATGGCTGTGAAAATAGTTGCGATTAATAATTATGATCATTTATGGCTATATGTGGTGAGGTTGGGTCTTAAAATATTATTCTGACCCTATGCTTGCAGATTTCATGGCTGTGAAAATAGTTGTGATCAGTATTATTGATCATTTATGGCTATCTATGGTTGGGTTGGGTCATAAAATTGTCATTTTGACCTTAATACCTTATGCCTACAGATTTATTTTGACCATTTAGGTTCTCTGTTGGTCGGTTGGTAATAATGTCCTTAGCTATTCCTAAAAACAGTAACAACCATAGAAGTTACAGTATTTCAAGGAAATATAAAAATGTCAAATTCATATAAAAAAGATTTGAATTATTTTAATTATAGAAATAATCATTATTTTACCCGCACATAAAAACTACAAACAATTTGTCCAGTTTAACTGATTTTTTCCACAAAGGGTAAGTCCCTGACCCCCCCCCCCCCCCCCCGAAGTATAATGCATAAATGTTGCCCTTTTGATATGTGTCTCCCTACTAGTTTTTACAAGTGCATACATTTTGCACCTATTTAAAAATAAAGTTGTGTCTAAATATTGAAAATCAATTTCTGCAAAACTTATTGATCCCCACTATCCCCGTCAACCTCTGATAAGAATATCTCGTCAACTTCTAATTATTGGTTTGTCATTTTAATAATGTTAACAATAAATCATTTGGTTCCTCTAAACATATACCAACGTTAAATTCTATATAAAAACTATTTTTTAAATATTTCCGTCATACGGCTTATACTTTAAAATCTGATAGACTTTAAAATCTCATATACATGTCAACCCCGTATGAAATCTGCAAGTATATGACAAAAACCGGAAACGGAACTTGCAGTTTTCATAGACTTTAAAATCTCATACGACAACGGCCTCTAGCACCGGTTTGAGTTGAATTCACTTGTTAAATGTTGAGCAACGTTACATCCATATACCGTATAGCGGGTAATTTTCGCGGGGTTTAAATTTTCGCGTATTTTCGCGGATAGACTTAAATCGCGAAAATAAATTCCGCAAATATTTTATGTATTCTTAGGGTATATATAAGATCTTTGATAATTCGCAAAAATTTAAAACGCTAAAATGTTTGGCATACATTATCCACTCAAATCCGCGAAATTTTGACCCGCGAAAATAACCCGCTATACGGTATCTTGACTTTAGGTCATGGATGCGGGATCGTCAACATAAACAACATATCGGACAAACTACTCTTACAAACACTGTCATAAGCTGATAAGAAGCAAATGAAGACCTAAATTAAAAGACAGATAAAAGACAGAGCTTGCTTGGTAGATACTATAAAATTAGAAAATTTTCCCCCAAAAAATCAGATTTTGTAAGTTTCGAAATAAAAACTGGTTTTCGGGTCAGTTTTTAATACTAGAAAATATCTTCGCAGACTAACAGTCCACTATCGTTGGTATCGACCCAATTTGATAAGATAAGTAAATACCAAGTTACCTTGAATTTAACTTATGAAACACACTCAACTCATAAGAGATGTCAATGTTTAAATTTGCACTGTTTCCAAAAGAATTGTAAATTATATATTAATTGGAAATGAGTTGACACTTAAGCTTAGCACGATTTTGAAATAAATGACATTTTTATACCCCCGCTAACGAAGTTTAAGGGGATATAAAGGAATCACCCTGTCTGTCTGTCTGTCCGTCTGTCCACACTTCTTGTAAGCGCAACTCCATTTAAACCACTGGAACGATTTTGATGAAACTTTACACAAAGGAAGGACACTACACAGACATGTGCATGAAGGAATATAATTATTGTCCGAAAACTAAAGGGGAGATAATTCGATTGTAACTCTTCATTGATTCCATTTGAACAGATACCCTCGTAAGCGCGACTCCTCTAAAACCATATGAAGGATTTTTATGAAACTTTACACAAAGGAAGAAGACTGTATGAACATGTGCATGAAGGAATATTATTTTTGCCTGAAAACAAGAGGGGAGATAATTTGACTTTGATTTTTATATCTATTCCTTCTGCAATATTGTTTTGGACTTGGACAATCTTTCAAAGAAATGATTTAATTGTAGATATTTTGCAATAAAATGAAAGAAACACATTTTTCATTGCAATACTCTTGAGAAATTTCTCTAAAGCTAATGATTTTGGTGAAAAATGTCAAAATGGTGAATTATAATTTTGTCTAATTTCGACAGGAAAGTTATTTCATGGGGATTATATCATTGTGTCAATACTCATATTTTATCCACACTTGTACAGTGTCCACACCTGTATTTTGCCCATATCCATCTAAATTTGCACTTACCATATTGATTAAGGGTTCAATGAGCGGAGGGTATATCTGTCTGCCATTCGGCGTCAGCTCTTGTTTGTTGATGTTTGATCATTTTCATTAAAAAACTGTACTTTTGATCCAAGTTAACTAAAACAAACAATACCCTTTTTATCAAGGTGCAAGAGACTACTGTGACTATTTTTAGATGCAAGTAAAACCCCCAAAACTAATGACGTTTGTGTTTTATGTATTAAATGTAATTTTATCACATTGATAATATGTTCCTGTATTCAAAGTTAAAATTCTATATTTCTGGAGAATATTTCATTGCATGTAAGATATTTACCTGATTTTTGTCGTTAAATTTAACGTTATTTTATAATTATTTTCTTTCTTTTATTAACCAACGATTTTTTTTGCCACTTATGGGGGTAATATTCAAAAGAGTACTGCTTTGCACATTTTTATTGTACATCAAATATTGCGTTGTATCAGTGCTGGATGGGTTGCAAGGTAACCGAATTTTTTACTTCGAAACTTTCAAAACGTTCGAAGTAGAATAAAAGATACTTTTTCTTTTTACGCAGTCATTGTGGTCTTCCCACTTCGGTGGATTGAGGTGTCAAAACTTTAGATTATGAAGAAATATAAAGATAGACATTCTCGTGCAAAACTCTGACTGTCTGAATAGGTCCTGACGGTCGTGAGTTCAATATTCGTTTCAAATATCTTTGTTAACTAGTTTTCTACACTGAATTACATAAGACGTCGAAAATACCATCCTCACAGCAAATTTCTGTAATTGTTATAAAATGTTGTTCATCACTCAAGATCAATTTGAACCCCTGATAATATTATATACCTTACCGAAATATTATTATAATCAATTTTACAACATTTTACGTTTATAGATATTTGAATAAACTCTTTGAAAGTTTGACATTTTACTCTAATTGATTACCGAAAATTGAAATAAGCATTCAATTGAAATTGAAACTGCCAACACACCTACATATTTATCTAGCATTTTTTATGACAGTGAAATGAATAGAATTAAATACAATGTAATGATCTGTGACATTTAATTAAACCATAAGCATTTTACCGATTTTCGATGATATAAGGGACATATTAGAGTCCCATCATGCATAGTATAGTATTAGATATTAACACTTTGCTATACATTGTGGGTTCCCATTCCTATTTCATTTATATCGATAATACCCATTATCTTGTCCTCTGAAATTATTTTTGTGCATTAAACAAGCTTTGCTGGATTTATTGGCGTGTGGTTGAAATTAAATTGAATCATTGAATTTATGGCGGATTTGTAGATCAATCTGCTATGGACGACAGAATATCATCAAATTTCGCACATTTTATTAAATGATGTAGAAATGTCTGGTAATGAGGGATGGAACTTGTTCATTTTTGTGTTATTTATCTCCATGCGTAATCTCTCGGGTGCATTGTCAGTTACAAGACTCTTCTGTCAATGTCTACGTTCTGTTTTCATCGTAGTTATTGTTGCGCTTTATTGATTGGGGATGGTTATCTATGACTGGCCACGAGGGTGTCAGAATCAAGCTTGTTGTTGATAGCTAACAGGATGTACGATCTTGTGTGATAAATTGGTCAGACTGAATTAAGGTTTCAACCAAAAATGTTTATTTAGTACAAAACACTGCGGTATAATTATAATACTCTCAGTTGTAACTATTGATAGGTGTGTTTTTTTCACAATATTGCAAGCCTGGGAGATCTTTCTAAACTCTGAATTGATCTGATGAAACAAACCCAATTAAACATTGAATTTACTATTGAACAGACTTGTTAATGAAGGTTTGATGTATTCAACATTATATCATAATTCTTATGAATGTAATATATATTAATTTTATTTTAATTAAAAGATAATGGGCCAATTTCCTACTCCTACTACTTGGCTCTAAATTATTGTCAATTGTATTCAATTCTTTATTTCTAGTTAATTGGTTTTATGTGCAGTCTACATTCTAAGAGTGGTATTTTGCATTTAAATACAAATGTTCATTATTTCGACTCTTAATAAAATTAAATCAGGGAAATATGTTGATAAATTATTATGTTTTTTTATATAATAAATTTATATAATTTGGTTTACTTTCAATTTATTGATACGTTACATAAATTATTTACATGAAAATTGATGTCGATACTTGTTTCTTCTATTGTTCAGATTAAACAAAAAATGGTATATACTTGTCGTCTAGAGAAACTGTACAATACATCTTTACAATTAATAGTTATAGTTTCAGTTCATCCCATTGAAAAAAAATCAAATCCAGAGTGTGTCATTTTCTTTCCGTTCCGGTAGTTCTTTTACTGATGAGTGATACTTAGCAAAGATATGTTCTTATTTGCATATGTAATAAAGCCGGAAGTTAACAGTCCATATCACATACCCAGTCCGATATGGCCCTATCAGACCGCCTCTCTGAAATATCCATTTCAGTCCGGTGATATGGCTATTTCAGCCCGGATGTGATGATAACTCCTAATTGGAAATATATAATAAACATATTAAGACATGGCCTTTTCAATATCAGCACGATTATCATCCCTCGACCCATATAATCCCTCGGATGGCGCCTCAGGCTGATATGGGGGTCTCGGGGTGATAACCGTGCTGATATGAAAAAGGCCATGTATTAATCTCTATATGAATAAGTAATTTTCTATTATCATAATTTTATTTATTTCATTTATTACATACTTACCAAAGATATGTTCCGTTTTAAATATGTACTATAGCCGGAAGTTAACAGTCCACATCAACATACCCAGTCTGATTTGGTAATATTAGACTGCCTTGTTCTGAAAAAAACCCAAATCAGCCCGGTGATATGGTTATTTCAGCCCGGTTATTATGAGTTTCCCTAATTTGGAAGTATAATAAACAGATTAAGACATGGCCTTTTCCATATCAGCACGGTTATCATCCCCTGACCCATATCAGTCCTCAGCTGTCGATGGGTGATAACCGTGCTGATATGGAAAAAGGCCATGTAATCATATATTAAGTCATAAGAAAAAGAAGGGAAACGGGGAATGTGTCAAAGAGACAACGACCCTAAGGGGAGCAAAGCCACCATAAGATCTTCAATGAACGGTGAGGAAACCCCACATCCAACGGTAGGTCGGAGTTGGCCCCTAAATAAAAGAGTAATCAAGTTCAGCGAAATAAGCATCTTCCTAGACTCCGATAGACATAAAGTGAACTAACTAGAAAACAGACAATGTATATTTTGATCCATGCTGCCGGTATATTGTTCCCCTGTCTTAACGTCACTAATTTGACTCGGTGTATGGTCGTCAAATTGGAATTTGTTTCATTTATAATTAATCCATACTCGCAGTATTTTTTATGTGACTGTCAAATTGTATTCTATTAGAATTTATTATTTTGGTGTTTACTTACAATGAAAAACATCGTTTGGTTATCTCCCTGTACCAAATTAGTTATATATCGTCAAAGTGCAAATAATTTTTATTTCGAAAGCAAAGGTGGCTATTGATATGCTAGATTAAATTATCTCCACTTTGACCATATATAGCTAACTTGGTACAGGGAGATAATCGACCGATGTTTCTAATTTACAATATGAAAAAGAAAGGAAATGGGGTAAATGTCAAGGAGACAACATCCCATATTCAGGTTGAAACGGCCTAAAACAAAGCATCTAGGGTTCACCGTACGGTCTTCAACACAGTGAGAAACCTCACACCATATAGCAAGCCCTAAATGGCCCCAAAAAGGTAAAAAGATGAATAAATCAATGGAAACAAACCACATCCAATAACCCAAATATCAAAAAACTAAAATTTAACAAGAAAACAAGGACAAGCCAATGACCAACATATTCCTGACTTGGGACAGGCGCAAAAATTGTAAACTTTATAAAAGCAATACCGGACTTCCAAGTTTGTTGCTTCTACTGAAAAAAAATTCATGAAAATATAAACATTCAACCTGGGCAGGGACACATTTATCACGGTCTTGCTTTGGGCAAGGGATGACCGATATTTATCTATTTTGTAGCTTTCCTATTTAATTATTTTTCTTCAATGAAAATTAAATTAACATGTCTTGTGGCACATAAATGGTACACTTATAGTGTGTTGCTATTGTATATATTCAAAGGGGGCAGGGATCCAGTCTTGAAAAACCAATCCTTTATTGAGGCATTGATTTGCACCTTCATACAAAAAAGAGCTCTTATACCGAAAGCCGGTATTCAGTTGTGTATAAAGCGCTGAATTTATATTGAAGATAAAGCGTAAATGCCGTTATTCAAATTATGAAATATAAGATCTGAAAGTACTGTTTTATGGCTCCTTGTGAATAGCTTAAATAAATTAGTGTATGATGAAATTGAGATCTGGTTGCTGTCTTGATCGCAACTTCAATAATACAATGTGAATAAATTGTTGTTATAAAAGCAATCGCGTTGATAACAAAGACATTATATCCGAGTCTACTAACACTTATCAAATTACACTTGTGATTTAAGTCAGATTTGTTATATATTTCCGGTAATTCTATGGAGCGATTTACAAGTAAATCACTTTAGCTATAATCATGATAATTAAGCTTACCCTTGAGATATCAACCTGATTTGTAGCACTTATATCTATCGGTTATTAGCTATTTCGTTAGCGGCTCAGGGTTACGCGTTGACATTTAACACATGTTAAAGTATCTATCGTTGAGGCAGCAAGTCGGTAGGTCAAATATTTACCCAGTAAAATGGCGGGACAATAAGGCTGAAAATTCGATTTCATAACGTTAATGATATTTCTAAATACAATGGTATAGGCTATATATGGTATAGGCTTCATTTTTCTTTTTTGTCCCGTACTCAAGTGGTGTCCCTGTTTCTTGGTGTGTCTGATTTTGCCATTGTCCATGGATTGTTCGTTCTTTTGATTGACGGTTCGGTTCTCACTTACTCTATAAAAAGTCAAATAAATTACTGGTTTGTATCACATATTTGCAAACTTTAAAATGGCTGACAAAAGCATGAAGTAAAGAGAGAATTAATCAATTTTGTCTTAACCTGTATATTTATAATTGTTGCAATAAAACTATCGAATTTAGATTTAAACAAATTGGCAACAAAGTTCTTAAATCCGATATCCAATGCTTTGCACATAGTACGTTCCTATAGTTCGTGTGCAAACACTACAAAAATATTTGAGAATAAAACAAATACACATTTTGTGAAGTTACAGAAAGTATAATTTCCATAACCATAACACTGTTGTTGTGGCATCGCGTTCAGTCCATGTGGCATTATAGTTTTTGTTATTCTGGTTTGTATTTTCACTAAAATTTCAATCTGAGACCACAATTCAAAAGGGGTCTACACAAGATTAACAATGAGAAAGGTTAAAAAACGATATGGACTCGGATAGCTTGACTTAATTGGTTCCGGTACTTGTATAAACGAGCGATTTGTATATATATACATTTGTATGTTACTTTTGTCCCCACTATATATGCACTTCTCATCTTCAAAAATATTTACATTTATAAATTGCTATTTCTTTTTAATTTGTAAAAAGAAACCAATAGAGAGTTTAAATTCAAACTTATTTTTATTCATTTAAACATTTTGACATTGTGGGTTTCCTATCTTTGGGCTCTAGTGCTGCCAATGAGGAATTCATTTCCGAATGGGCATACAGCTTATTAAAATTTATTGCAGTTGCAGTTGTCTGTTATGGTCTCATGTTCATTTACTCCATATCCTTTCGTAAACTATTACAGTCTTTTATCATTGATGAAAGTATACTTTCTCATATCAAATTTTACGACTATTTTTATCCAGTGATTTTTTAGGCTGATGAAGGAAAAAAATAGTACGAGAAATGGGAAGAATTGTGTCTCATTAAACAAAAAACTAAATACCGAAGTTACTGTGAATTTACTTTCTGCATATGCGCATTTCGACAACTTATGTCTCTTCAGTGCAGATAAAATCTAAACGTTTGGAAGACCAGAAACTCAAAGATATTTAAAAACTGATAGAGAACAAATAACCAATATGATCTAAATGTAAAGCCAAAATTAGCTAAGGACATAGCTTTGCATGAGGGAGATACTCAATGATGCTCAATAAGCAATGAAGAAATAAAAGACCCAATGAGACAGACCTGCAGGATATTTGTTAATAAGTCCGTTCCTATATGAAGTGAAGACATGGAAATATTTATTTTTGAACACATGGTTCATTTTAAACAAAAACTTTTTCCCTCGAAAGTCATTTTAACCACGATTTAATACGCTGTGTATGCAGTTTTATTATACATTTTTATTTCAAGTCTTATTATACATTTTTATTTCAATTCTTTTTTAATGATACACCAATTTGACTGATATGGTTTCGGACATCATATTTCATATACTTGTACCATAAAAAGCCTAACATTTAATACTAATGACGCTCGTCTAATATCAGACAGACACACACACATCATCATCATCATCATCATCATCATAATTCTTTTCATTATCATTAATTATGCTTGTGTTAAGTTTGCATTGTTTTCTTTCTTTTTGTCATACTCAGTTAGATTAATATGAATATTGATATGTATGTCTTAAATTAACATGCTCTATTATTATAGTAACTGTATTGTATTTGGGAGAAGACTTTTATAAGTTGGAATAACTTGTGTCTGATCCCCTTTGTATTTTGTGAGCAAAATAAATATGTTTTAATCAAACTAATGACGCTAATTTTTATCATATGGCGTCAAAATGTTCAGTAGTAAGATAAAAAATTTACAGTCAGAACTAATAGCAACGTAAAGGCGAAGACGCACACTAAACTTCCTGTAATTTTTGAATCGTTCTCAGATTTTTTTTGTTGGTATTTTGAAACTAATCGGTCGAAGCCACTACTTGTGGACCAGAGGTCCCCGAGGATATTCACTAGCCCAATAGTCAAACTTGTCTAACATGAAAAATTTACCTTGCGTTTTATAGAAATTGGCTTCATCCCTAGTATGACAGTCGGTAAATGTCCTTGGTATTGAATATGGCTTCCTATTTCGATGTTTTTGGTAACGATTACATCTTTTTTTACTTCTTTTGGAGTATGGCTTCCCACATTATTTAATTTTAATGCTGCTGATGAGAGTTTACTTCTTGAAACAGCATAACGAAATTTACTGTATTTTTTTCTGCAACTTTTTATTTTTTTTTCTCTTAGACGTTCTTCTCGGACTTTTATTAGAATAGAGATATTCTTAATTGTATTATAGGATCTTAAGGGATAGATCTAAGATTTTACTGTCAATTTTCGGCTCAGATATACATCGACGGAAAACTATATAATTTACCCCCATCAGATCCTTAAATGCAGTAAGTTGTCACTTAAATTTAGAACGTATGACTTAACTAGTGGCTTACATGATGTCTTTGGTAAATCCAAATATCTGTAATCTTTGATTATCTTCAGTTAATTTAAGTTTCTTGTAAGGGCCATGTTTTGTCATTATTGGCAATAACAAAGGTTGACGTTGATAAACTATTGGTGAGCCATCATTTCCTAATGTAATAGCCGGAACAGACCAAAATACAGACCAATAGATTGCTTAATGGTCATAACTGTCAGAGTTTGACAGAATATTGAGTTTTTGTCCAATCAAATCATGCCATTGTCTGGACAGATCCATATCATGTATGTTTAAGACAGTACAGCTGATGTACACAATAAAATCTTAAATGATTGCACCTTTTTACGTCTAGATAACAGCAAATGTCGCTATTGCCTCACATTCAAACGCGAAAATTCTATATGACAGTTCTGAAACTCCCCTACTGGCGTTAAAATAATAACCGAAATAAATTTCTAAAAAAATTAATTTTTGACAAATTTTACGTCATTACGTTTATATTTCTTTTTCTAGTTGTGAGCATTTTAAAATTATATAACACAAATAACATTAGCTATGGTTAAATTTTATATTATGTAACACAACAATGACTACAAAAATGACATAACCACTAGACCTTTAACAAGAAAATATGAAATGCCCGTAAAGTTAACATTTTATGTCATGAAATTAATCTGTCAGTTGTTAATGTGCTGTGTTGTTTCATTGTTATGGTTTGACGACATCTAGTAAAATCAGCATAAAACATGGCCTCTGATAATTTGTATACACTCTTTGTATCTTGTGGTAAGACTTGTTAATGCGGAATCACGCAATTTAAGTTTGCATTTTTAAGATTTCAATTAATTTAATTGATCAGCAAACAAAACTAATAATTGTTCATGTAATCGAATGTCGCATTCAGATTTATTTGTGTTGTTATATTATACAATTATAGCATGTGTACGAGGTCGGTATGATGTTGTGTCGACCTGAGAAATGCATATCGACCGAGGATGAAATCCGAGGTCGATATGCTTTTCTAGGTCGATATAACATAATATCGACCTCTAACACATGCTGTAATTGTTATATTATTAATTTACAAGAAAGAACTAAAAAGACTTAAAATAAAGAAAGCCTATATTTCACAAATGCATATACAGTTGTATAAACATTTAAGGATGTATAATTGAGTTTGGCCTTTAAATCCTATAAATTTCACACAAAAGAAAAAAGATTTTACTTTATTTAAGTAAAATTTCATTTCATCTGATATAAAATACTTCTATGTTAGTACTGATATGAAAGATTATTTTGGTCTATATTTAGTAGCGTGCGATATAGCCATGCAATATCACTTTATACAGGGAGTCATGTGACCACTTCTCCGCCAATTAAATTTCTCAAACGATATCAAATTAATAATTTAACTTTATATCTAATTTTATGACAAAAACAACAAGCTGCAAGTAAAAACATTACATCCTTAACCACAAAATATGAAAAAAACTAATATTTACTACTATTTGGTCTTTTTGTATAATTGGTCAGTATAATTGCAAATAATGTTTGTTTCAATTAAAATTTAACTTGTGTCGAGAAGCAAAAAATGGTTAACGTATATTCATCATATTTACAACATAAGTTAATTCTGTAGAAATTATTTTTATGTTGGACCCTATTTTTGCATTATTTCTTCATCATTTGAATACCCTGTATCCAAGTACTATTATTTTCGTCAATATTTGTCTTTCCGAAAACGCAATTAATCCCATTGGGGTCAAAATCAAAACTCAAAAATTCTAATCAGCTTTTGGTCGCAATGCACCAAACAGGAATTTGGAGATTGTTAGTTGACTCAAACTTGGGTATTTTGTCTCCGGATTTGGTGCTCCTTATGTTTTAAATTCGCATTGTTTAGTGCGTTATTTGATTATTGGGTAAAAAGTGTGGAATCTATGGACATTAATTTAAAAAATAGAAAACATTGAACATATTCAGAAATGTTCATTATGTTTACCCTAAGATGTTTGCATTATCCTGAAGCAATGTTTTAACTTTTAATTATATATGTTTAGTGAAAATAAACTAAAAACAACACCAGTAGAATACCGAAAGAACAAAGAAGTGGAATTTACAAAAATCGAAGTCCAAAAACATGGCCAAAACGAGGACACAGAAAACAATGACGTTAGACACAAAAAAAACAATGGTGTTAGACAGATACAAAACACAGAAATAGAGATCACAACATTCAAAACAAAGGCACTCATAGTGTGAACTCGGGTGAAACTGAGAGTGACATCAGGTGGGTAAGCATGTCCTGCTCTGTTAACTGCACCCGTCACACTGTAAGTAAGTCAATCTAAGAAAATGTCAAAATCGGTAGCCAATCCGGAAAGACGCTGAAAATGTCCACTTTCATTTGGGACACTGACACGTCATATCTGTCAATGATGTTATGGTGAGGGCCATAGAATTTCTTGAGGGATGAAATTACCTAGATGGAACAAATCCCTGACTAAGCAGCTTTTGTGACAGTTTTTTGCTCTGTTAAAAAAATCACTGTATAATCTACATGCTCGACAGTAACGAATCAACTGTGAAATGTACACTTCATAGGCTGGAGAGGTAGGTATATTGCTGCTAAGAAAGGTAAAGTTCACAATTGGGAAATTAAAATTATCACGCTTGTCATATAGCTTATATTTCAACAAAAGATCTAGGTACGAAGCTGAAGCAGGTTTATCAGTTGTGTCTTTAATTTCAAGCTCATTGGGGTAGATCTGATGTAAATATCCCTTAAATTAAGGATTATTTAGAGAAAGTACATCGTCAATGTAGCGAAAATTGAAATTAAAGAATTGGGCTCAATGTTTTTGTTTTCTTTGTGTAAGCCCTTCTAAAAACCTGGCCTCGTAGGAGTAAAGGAAAAGGTCAGCTAAAAGTGGTGCACAGTTAGTTCCCTTAGGAATGCCTATTGCATGTTGGAAAACACGACCTCCGAATTCATAAAAAACATTTTGAATACGTCAGTCCCAGTTATTTGAATTACTGTGAGTCTTAACCAAATATGTCTTGTTTTTCCCTGCTACTAAAAAGGTATATCTGCGTTCGTCATTTTTAGTGCAGAAACATTGATGTATTAAATCTGCAATTATTGTTTTCAATTTATTGTGTGGCAGGGTTGTTTATAGAGTACAAAAGTCAAAAGTTTCCACGCATTGGCAATAGGTAAGCCTGGTTGAGGATGGCTGTTCAAGGAGATCTTTGGAAAGTGAAGGGTTTGCGGAATTTATTGCTATTGGTCGAGCAACGCATGTGGAGCAACGCTGAATCTATGTATCTTTTCCTTAGTTCTTGGATGTTGGGTTGTCAACAAACATGTAATTAACAGACAAAGATGTCATCCGTTCCCCAACAAGAAGACTCACAAAAGACAATAACAACATATAAACAACCACAAATTTACTAGATTATAAGCATTCGGTTATTCAAATAAAGGCCCATTCAGTTCCAAATCTTTAAAATGATTATTAATTTAAAACAACAATATACACATAGATACAAATATATTCACAATTACAATATATACATGTGCATTAAAAATGTTGCCAGTTTGCACCACAGGAGACAGCAAGTGATGGATTTAGAAGTCAATTCTGTGGCAAATTTTCCAGCAGACAATAGGGATACCTATGGGGACTAATTGTGTGCCACTTTTAGCAGATTTGTTTCTTTATTCATATGAAGCCATGTTCATACAAGGCAAGTTCAGAAAAAGACAATACGCTAACTTAATCCTTTAATTTCAGTTTCCGTTATATAGATGATGTTCTTTCATTGAACAATCCCTAATTTAAGGATAACCCTCATCTTATATACCCTAATGAACTCGAAATTAAAGAGACTTTGGACCTCTGAAAACAAAACTTTACGACAAGCGTGATGATTTCGACTTTCCAATAGTGAACTTCCCGTTTTTGAGCAGTAATATTCCCACATCTCCGGCATATGGAGTGTACATTTTACAACTCATTCGCTTTTGCCATGCCTGTAGTTTGTACAGCGAGTTGGTCAACAGATCGAAATTACTGTCTCAAAAACTTATACATCATGGTTATGTTCAATCACTGTTGCAATTGTCATTACAGAAGTTTTACGGTCGTCACAACGATTTGACAGACCGTTACTATGTTTCTATTTCACAAATGAGAACAGATATCTTTGATTGAATCTAGAGTTTGTTACCGGACTGACTAACACCGACTGTGACAAAACCGGACTTTTCAATGGCAGTGTGACCGGCGCCACGTGTGTAGCAGATCATGCTTACCTTTCCGGAGTACCTGATGATACCTCAGTTTTATAGGGGTTCACACTGCTAGTGCTTTAGTTTTGTGGCGTTCTTGTTTATTTTTTTATCTGTTTTGTCTTTGTCATTCTGTCTCAATTCGTGTTGTCTGTTAATTGCCGTGATTTTGGATTTATGATTTTAGAATTCCCCCTTTTCTCGTTCTTGCTTCGATATTCGTTTGCCGATGTCACAGAATAATTCACAGTGAAATAATTCTTCTAGTCATGTTATAGTAGTTATATTAATTATCACTACGGAATCACGACAGACAGAATAGAACTAAACAGCCAAATACCGAAGTTACTCTAAATTAACTTCCTGCATATAGCCATTTCGATCATTTATGCCCCTTCATTGGAAATACAACTTAAAAAGATATACAAAAATGATAGAAGGAAAAAATAATCAAAAGTTTCTAAATTGAAAGCTCAAAGGATAAATATTTTAACCGTTTTAATTATTTTTGCTATAAAAAATTTCTTGTGAGAATTAATTGAACAGTGAGGGGCTAGAAAGAGGATGTCTCTCCTTTCTGCTGCCCCTTTTTCTATCTCCCGTCCCCATTCTCCCGGTCTCCCTTTCATTTTCTTTTCTTCCTTCTCCCTTTCTCTCCCCTTGTCTCCCTTCTCCTTTCCCCCGTCCATCCTCCCTTTCTCCCCTTCCCCTTTCTCCCGGTCTCCCTTAACCCTGTTCACCTCCTCAACAGTGTATAAAATAATATACTGCATATAAGGATGCAAAGAATATAGTGATAAACAGAATCTCACTTTTTATACCCTCCGCTTGAAAAGTAGGGGGTATATAGTGATGGGGGTGTCCTTCCGTCAATCTTGCCGTCCGTTCGTTACACCTGAGGGTACCCATCTCTTATTCTCTACTCCTCCCGAACCAGTGAAAAGATTTTCATGAAACTTTAACACAATCTTTATGACATAATGTAGATAATTCAGAATTTGATTTGATCGATTTTGGGATTTCCCATTGCAAAACATGAACTTAGCCATTACGTTATAAGTGGTTACCCATGTCTTATCCTGTACTCCTCCTGAACCACTGAATAGATTTTCATGAAACTTTAACACAGTCTTTATGACATAATGTAGATGTGCACCTCCTATCTCAGAATTTCATTTGATTGATTTTTGGGGAGTTTCCATAGCAAAACATGAACTTAGCCATTACGTTAGAATTGGTTACCCATGTCTTATCCTGTACCCCTCCTGAACCACTGAATAGATTTTCATGAAACTTTATGACATAATGTAGATGTGCACCTCCTATCTCAGAATTTCATTTGATTGATTTTTGGGGTTTACCATAGCAAAACATGAACTTAGCCATTACGTTAGAAGTGGTTACCCATGTCTTATCCTGTACTCCTCCTGAACCACTGAATAGATATTCATGAAACTTTAACACAGTCTTTATGGCATAATGTAGATGTGCACCTCTTAGTTCTGAATTTGATTTGATTGATTTTTAACTTCTGGAATCAAATGGGGGTGCGGGGTATTTATAAGTAAGCTTTACTTGTTCACAGTTTTTGTCCCCCGCCTTTCGCGAAAGCGGGGGACTATAGAATTCGCCTTTCCGTCCTTCCGTCATTCCGGATTTCGTTTCCGGATGATAACTTGAGTATCCCTTGCCCGATTGAAACAAAACTTATACAGATGGAAGGAATAGNCCCTATTGATTTTGGGGTCAGTAGGTCAAAGGTCAAGGTCACAATTTCTAAAAATAGAATTTATTGCACCAAAATTTGGTCCGTGTGGGAAATTTTTATTTTTTATCCGATTTCGATGGGATTTTTTCCATTAGATTCCTCTCAATGAATGCTTTCATACAGATTCTGGTATCTTTTACCGTTTTCAAGATAATTTGGGTCAAAGGTGTTGGGGGTGGGGGTTTCCGGATGTCGTTTCCGGATGATAACTTGAGTATCCCTTGCCCGATT
>MJUU01069367.1:23384-45566 GCA_002080025.1 Modiolus philippinarum | reverse complement strand
AATTTCGGGTTTATGGCCCCACCCGTTTCAGAAAAAGGGGCCAAAAAGGGGTAAAATTGGGTATTTTTGTGTCTGTGGCCAGCATAACTTTGGTTCCAGTGAACAGATCATTTTCAAATTTTAGTATGAAGTTTCTTGGCACATGCTTTAGCCCGGGCTATAATTTTATGTTCCTGGCCCCGCCCGTTTTAGAAAAAGGGACCAAAAGGGGTTAAATTGGTTGTTTTCACATATTTGACTGTAGATTCTTTATTATTTATCGGATTTTGATAGGCTTCTTTCAGTAAACTCCTTAGAAAATTTCCAATCTGGTAGATGCCAGCGGATTTCACGTAGCATGTACCGTTCACGAGATAAATGGGGCCCAAAAGGGGCGAATTTCACAAATTTTAAATTTTTATTTTTCATCGAATTTCGATGGGATTTTATTCTTTGATTCCTCTTTATGTAAGCTTTCAGTTTTATGTCAGCGGATTTGGCGTAGCTCTTACCGTTTCCGAGCTATTAGGGACTGAAGGGGGCCAAAATCGTAAATTTACAGATAACCTAAAACATTTATTTTTCGTCGGATTTCGATGGGATTTTTTTCTTTGGATTCTACTTGATGTAAGCTTTTAGTAGTATTCAACGGATTTGACGTAGCTCTTGCCGTTCCCGAGCTATGAGTGGCCGAAGGGGGCCAAAATCGTAAATTTACAGATTACCTTAAATTTTTATTTATCATCGCATTTCGATGGGATTTTTTTCTTTTGATTCCTCTTGATATAAGCTTTCAGCATCATGTCAATGGATTGGGCGTAGCTCTTACCGTTTCTGAGCTAAAGAGGGTCAAAGAGGAATCATAAGGAGTCATAAGAGCTAATTTTTATTTTCCCTAGTTTGAGTCCAGCTAATTACTTGGTCAATCTCCTTATTGCGTCCATCTAATTATTGTGTCAAGCTCTTTCCTATGTCCATACTCACTTTAAATTACACTTTTTCAAATTTCAGTGGACGACATGCTGCGGTCGTATCATGCTGCGCTCGGCGTAGCCCTTTATTACTTATTATCCAATGCGATGGGATTTTCCCCGTTGGATTCCTTTCCTTGAATGTTTCATGAAAATGCCAACAAATATTTGTTGTATCTTTCAGTTTTTGAGGATATTGCACTCAAAGCTGGCAACAGGTAAAACAACTCCATTCATCTAACATACAACTCTAAGGCGGGGGACCTTGAGCACTGCTCTATTTTTCTAGTTTAAAATGAGCTACATTAACAATGATAGGATATTGTGTTGATGCACATTGGACAAAGTATCTACAAATACATGGTAAAATAAAGCATTGTATCAACGCTATTATCTTGAAGTCAACATAATGCCTTCAAAATTGAACTTTGCTCATACCTCAAAATAATAAGTTCAAGACTTCCTCTAGCATGGGTTTGTGCGGATTTCATTGCTAAATGGTCTTTACTACCTATGGATGCGCGGTTGTCAACACAGATTAACTTGCAAAGTATTCTTACAACATGGTTACTTTGGCAATTCGTGTTTCATTATTAGTACCTGTAATAGGGAAATAGGATACCAATTTTCAAGGAAGTGGCTAGAAATTTATTTAAAGAAATTTTTGGTATTATAAATTCTTATAAAATGTTTGAAAATAAAACAATTGAATGCCGCATTGAAAAAAATGGAAAGCAATCATTTGAATAGAAAAATAGTAGCATAAGTTTCACAGTTATTTGAAATCTTGTATTTGATTGACAACACGGCAATTAAGGACACACACGATACGAGTACTTTACCATATAATTACATAAAATGATTATTGATAATATAAAGTGGTTCATTCAGTTCTTTACATTGTTGTCCACTTGAATGGAAGTTTTGATTCAATTAAATAAATAGAGTCTTTGTATTGACGCTTGAAAAAAAGCTTGTGCTAATAAAAACCAACACAAAAGATGAGAGGAAACAATATAATACAACCGATTTAATTGTTTGTATTGACAAATATGGCAAATAAAAAAAATGAAACAGACCATTGTTTTGTCATACATGTAACAACTAGCCTATTAGGTGTTACGGTAGTATTTATTCCTGGCACTAGCTAGGTTGCCCAATTGTGTACCCTACTCAACTGAATATACTAAAGCCTGTAAATATATTGTATGCCAGAAAGCAAAATGTTTTCAAGCTTTTATACATATATTATGCTTAAATATAGGCAAAGGTCTTCAATAAGTATAACAGTAAATTTTTCATTGGTCTTTTAATATTTCGTCTTTCACTGCTGCAAAGGGTGAAAATCAGGGGTCACTTCCTTCAGCTGGAGCTAGCTCAAAAACAAGACGGGCATGAGGATGTTTTGCATTTATTTTTTAAATCTTGTATAAAAGTTCTCTATGTAACTGCAGTTTCTAAACCCTGGTCAATTTCCACTTTCGTTTTGGTCATTTTCAAAATTTGAAAGGGAATGGTGCTAAGATTTAACATTTTGACTTAACATTATCGTTTGAATCATCAAGGCACAGAAATTGTGGGAGAAAAGGCTTCATTGCATTGGTTCCTGACAGAAATTTGATTTGTTTTTAAGGCGCTTAAATTTTTGGAATCAAATGCACATTTATCTTTTCCGAGAAGGCATAACCAGATGGAAACTTGATCTCAAAAAACTTTTTTCAAGTCTCTAACCTGATAATCTCGAAAACATCAGATACGATGTTCCACGACTAAATGGCTTGTGTATGATTTTGTCAAATTAAACTGTGTTTTAAAAACCCTGATTCTTAACTTTTTTGGTTGAAGATATATTAGCTGGGGTGTTAATTAGTTATCACGCTCGGTATGTGTCTGTATAAGCTCACCAATCCGGCCTCTTGGCGTCGAGGTGATTTGTACAGACTCGCCGCATCCTCGTGTGATAACGATTTTTAAAGAAAGTAATAACCTCTATACCATGCCATTGTTGTTTTATTTTAAAATCAAGAAACATATATGATATATTTTCAGAGATTTAATGACCGTGGAAGATTTGGTACGACACATTATGCAAAGCGAGGTCTTAGCTGATGCCATAGTACGAAAATTCATTGATATCAACGGTAGGCATATTTACATCTTACTTTACTTCAAGATATGTCTAATGTGTTTACTGAAGCGGAACCTTGTTTCAGTATATAATATCAATTTTCTAGTTGTGTACTAAGAATTTTGCTAATGCTATTTACTTTCATAAATTTTGCATAAATGCATTCAATAAATTCCGTCGAGATCAGTATTATGAATGCAATATTCCTTGAAATATACGTTTTTCTAGAATCTAACAGGGGATACGGATGTTTATATAGGACACAGACAAGGAATATAAATGAATCCCAAATACATGATGTCCTCTGCTCCAAGTGCATCAATTGTTCAGTGCAGATAAAATCTAAACATTTGGAAGACCATAAACTCTAAAATGTTAAAAAAAAAATGATAGAGAACAGATACCCAATATAATCTAAATGTAAAGCCCAAATCAGCTAAGAACAGAGCTTTGCATGAGGGAGATACTCCTAGCTTTCAACAAAATTTACAAAAATTTAGATATTGCAAGGTTCCCAATAGAATCGGCTTACGGTTCAGTACGAAAGTAC
The DNA here is from genome assembly GCA_002080025.1 of Modiolus philippinarum. Taxonomy (NCBI): domain Eukaryota; kingdom Metazoa; phylum Mollusca; class Bivalvia; order Mytilida; family Modiolidae; genus Modiolus; species Modiolus philippinarum. The sequence goes on along the minus strand of MJUU01069367.1, from coordinate 41,938 downwards.
TGACTGCTTAACAAGTGATATCCACATGAATTTAAAGGAAATGAAGTATTCTTTAAATATAAAAAAATATAAAAAAACAAAGGAAAATAGTTAATAACTATAATTACCGAAAATTACAATCACAGTCCACATTCGTTATGGTAACTACACTAGAAATAACGACAGGAACTCAGAAAGCCGGACTTGGTACCGGCACAAATAAAAGCTAGGTAGAGTTAAACCGGTTTATGGTACCAAAAACTATCCCGTTCTCTATCCCATTTCCATATACTATAAAAAAAAACATACGAATAAAACCAAATTCATGTAAGACAACTATCCTGAAAGAGAAAGGAATAGAACAAAAAAGTAATTTCGAAAGATGGTTAAATGACTGATCCCGCTAAAATGACGGATAACTCAAGGAACTAAGTCTGCTGGTTAAACACTGTAGCACTACGAAAGTAACTTTCCCAAGGGAAAACCCAAATTCATGATGAAAAAGAATGGAAATGAGGTAAATGTCAAGGAGACAACATCCTATCTCCATGTTAAAATGACCCAAAGCATCTAAGGGTCCTCAGCCAAGTGATGAACCTCGCATCATATAGTAAGACCTAAATGGCCAATAAAGTAAAAAAGTGAATAAATCAAAAGAAACAAACCACATCCAATAACCCGAAAATAAAAAATCTAAACTTTTATAAGAAGACAAGGACATTTTAGTGAGCATTTGCTTCATTTAACTGATCATGAAAAATAACTAAACATTGAACTTACTGTAAATTTAGTTTCTACATGTGGCCATTTCGACAACTTACGTCTCTTTTGTACAGATTTAACCTAAACGAACTATAAGCTGTTTTAAAACTGATTGAAAGCAAATAATCAATATGATTTAAATGGAAAGTCAAAATCAGCTAAGGAAAGAGTTTTGAACGCTTCTTTTTGGATCAGTTATAAAAAGCGCAATAGAGTAGTCATTCAATGAAAAAACAATTTCAGTAAACGAATACTGTTACAATGACAATTTTACTATTGATCAAACAGGTAACTAATTAACCTTAAGGCTGTGATTAAAATGTTGATATAAAGATAATATGAAAAGGAAATTACTCCTAACTCTGCATGTGATTGGAGATTAATGGTTGTACGACATGATTTATGGCGAATCAATGTCTCGTGCAATTGATTGTGGTGAGTTCTCTAATAAACAAATCAAACCGGTTTCAATTTCTCCGTTGACAAATGACAGAGACGGATAATCTAAAACAAATATTGTTTCAAATTAAGTTTAAATGTCGTTTAGGTTAGGATGGTAAATATATAATCGAATTTTTAAAAGGAAAAAGAAAATTTAGTCTGGGGATGAATTTATCAAAATTCGTCTCGCCCCCACATTTGATATGCAATCCTATTTCAACAAATCAGTTTGCAAATAAAGTGTATGCCATAACCATAACCAAGGCCATAACTCAACTATATATGATGAAATTTCACAGTTATATTGTACAGGTTAGAAAACGCTTAAATATTCGGACTTTCTCGTTAGGCATAATTATCTAATTGATCGCCTTATTAATAATGTCTCAAAAAACGTCCATTTAATATGATCATTAAAAGAAGATCTTTAATAGATTTCTGACCCTTGTGAAAACTTTGAAGTTTCAACCCGAACTGTGATTCAAGATTAATTTTTACTTAGTATTGAGATAAAAATTTCTTCTCACCGTTTCTGACCTTTCAATGGTAATTGCTGTTGAATTGCTACAGGACAATACTGCAACTGAATTGCTACCGGACAATACCGCAATTGAAGGGGATGTTAGCCATGCAATAAAAACTGGTTTGACCCACCATATATTTTGAAATACCTGTACCAAGTCACCTGTACCAAGTCAGGACCATTGCGGTTAACTATTTTCCGGTGGTTTCTTTCTGAGATTTCGGCTGCTGACAATTCTGGTCAGTAATATTGTTATTATGTCCATGTTATTTTTTTATTACCCCCATGTCTATATCTCTGTCGTTTCATTTTTGTAGGTCAGTAATGCCAGAAGGATTCTTTGACTTATATGAAACAGTTTAACATTTATTTTATACTTTCCAAACAACAATAACAGCCACCAAAAAAAAAACGAAACAAGACGAGAAATGAAAAAACAATTACACGCGAAACGTTTTAGCCCCTCAACATGTACACGATTAGTGAAAACAACCACTGTGTTTTATTAAAGTTTTGTTTACGCAAGATTGCCTTGTATTATCAGATAATCCGATTATAAATACATCAATATTAAAATAATTACACAATTTACAATCTTGCAGTGACTAAGTGGATTGAATGCTTATCCAATAAAAAAAAGGATGGGGCAGAACTCTTTGGAAAAAATAAAAGTTAATATGGGGACATGTTTGAAATGCGAAAAAAGAGGTGCAGATTTAAGACAGCATATATGTTAAATTAAACATTATCACACATGCACATAAAAAAATGGAAAAGAGTATGCAAAAGATGTAGCGTTGCTCGACAATTAGCAAAGAATTCCGCTCAAACCGGTGCTAGGGGCCGTCTTGAACTTACTATGAGGTATGAGCAAGCGTTCTTTCTTTGCTTGTTTTACGACTTTGTCTCATGTACATTTACTCCATATCCTTTCATTCGCAAGCAAAGCATTATCTTGTTAGAACGTCGATAAAGCAAATACGTGTAAATAACTAATACCTATATTGATGAAAATTTCAACTTTTCATATGGCCATTTGACAATTGATGTCTTTTCAGTGCAGATCAGATACGAACATGTGAAAGACCATGAGCCTACAGATGTATTCATGCTAATACAAAGCACTTAACATTTATAGGACCTGAACGAAAAAATTAAATTAGCTTAGATAGTTGAGTTTTTTTTCAAATTTAGATTTTACAAGTTTCAAAATAACATCGGTTCCTGGGCCAATACCGAGATGCTGGAATACTGGGTTGGTGAATATTGAATGCATTGTCAGAAAAAGACAAGAAATCCAAATATTCAGCTTTAGAACCGAGATATACAATTTTCATAACCACCTTTCAAGCCACACTTGAATAAGCATAGTCTTATTCAACTAAGACAACGGATTCCTACAACCGTAAAGCTTATATTGCAAAAAGAAACGAATCCACCAAAAACATAAAGTAAGTGAGAACCGAACCGTCAGTCTAAAGTTTTACTTAGCTAATGTGTGTGATATACTTGCAAACCAGAAAAGCGAAGCAAATTGTGGTCTTTTTCAATGTTATACTCGCCAAAATGTCATAGGGCTATATTGAAGGGAAAAAATGGGAAAAAAACGAAAAAGTCAACTATAACTGAAATCAACACACTTACTGACGAGACTGTAGAATCAATACATTGGTAAATAATAAGAAAACAAGCAAAGTCAACTTAGGCTTCGTTAAGGGAAAGATATTTTTTTTTAAATGTAAAAATTGTAATGATGGGATAATAGAATGTTAAATAAGAGATGAAACTGCTCAACTATATTGGAAACCAATTATGCTTATTCAGCTGAGGACAGGGAAATACTATCCAAAAATACAAAAAGCACATAATAAGCAGAAAAATGAAATCAAACTAAACTAAAATTGTATTCTTCAAATTTTTCAAGCTATGTAAAGTCATACAGCATGGTGAAAAAAGTGAGCAATTTTCCCTGTGTATTTTAGGTATAAACAGCTTCACTTTAAATATTTCTAGTTTGATTTTTATAAAAATTGCACTGTTTGAAAGCAATTTCAGGAGTAGTTTTGTCTTGTTATTTATAAATGATTTCATCTTGAGTTGTTAATCTTGGTTTAGACTGTGGCAATAAGGAAACGAATACATTTTTTATTTTTTTATACATTACTGGAATTAACTGTTTATCAAATAAACCAAGAAGAGATGTTATGTAAAAGTCCATTCCTACAATTTTGTTCTGATGAATTTTAGATAATAAGAAAATACAAAAGTTGCTTGGAATTTAATTTCTGCATATGGGAATTTCGGCAACTTATGTATATTCTATGCAGATAAAATTCATATACCGCAATATGTGTAAAGCTGAAAGAGACCAAATTAACAATACGGATTAAATAAATAACTCAAGATCAGCTAAGGGCAGAGCTGAATTTTCAGCAAAATTTTGTTAAATTTGGATATTGCATGCAGCCAAATAAAATCGGTTTTCGGCCAGCACCTAATACTGACTACTAAACATTTTAAACATTTTTTGCAATTATGGATTTCCTATATTTGGGTTCTAGTGTTTCTGATGAGGACTAGATTACCGAAATGGCCATACAGCTCATTAAAATTATTGCAGTTGGAGTTAACATATTATGTATAATGGTCTTGTGTTCATTTACAGTACTCCATATCCTTTCGTAAAATACTAGGTTAGTGAATACCCTCGGTGTTTTACAGTCCATCAGCATTGACATCGCAAAGTGTTAATTGTAACTATGAATTTGGTTTCTGCATATGGCCATTACGACAATAGACCATATCCGAGTTCTGGTATTTAGATTTACCAGTTGTTGTTTGTCCGCCCTACGTCACAAACATGTCCGCCCCATGTGACCAGTAAAATGACGTTTTAGGCTTTATGACGTGACGTTTTCTATACTGTGACCTGTTGAAAAGTGGTCTGGTAAATCCTAATACCACAGCTCGGATATTGTCTATTATGTCTCTTCAGTGCAAGTGTAAGTTATGCAAATGGAAGAAATTTCTTCACTTTGAAGCCACCATGTGGCCTCTATTAATAAGTAATCAATGAAGATTTCATGAAAATATGACAGAAAATAAAATTCGAGAATTTTAAAATCGACAGGGAGAATAACAAAATTTATTCACTTTTTCTGAAAAATCAGTAAAACATAACTTTACATTATTTACTTTGCATTCATCTTAATATTTCATATTATTTTTACAGATGACGGATCAGTAAGTTATCAAGAACTTTTAAGAAAATTAATGCGGTAGTAAGAACCGTACCAAGTCCGGAATAACAGTAACCGGATGGAACATATCTTCAGTTATCACCATACGTCGTTTAATAGCCCTGTTTGGCAGCATGATTTGTGTTAACTTTGCAGGCCATAGTTTTTTTTTCTATTATATGAAGAATCAGTTTGTCTTGAAACATAATGCTTTATATTTAATATTTTTAAAATGATTTTCTTTTATATAAAATGCAGTCATTTTTGGTGTGCTTTCCGCTCTTGCTATGAGCAAAGGGTATTAATTTCAATCATTTATTGATTTAGGGCAAAAAACAGACAAACAAAATTGATGCACAATAAATGCTAGGTTGCATTGCATAATGGAAAGCAAGCATAAAGTGGTGCATTTAATATATTTCAAACGCTCAGCAATGTTTGCAGTTTATTTTAACTTTATTTAACCTATGGATTTATATCTCAATTTTGTAACTGATCTTGAAATGTAAACTTTGAAAAAGTATTGTCATCATAGATTATTTGACATTGATTAAATCTTAAAACGATTTTTTTTTCTTGCTTTATGCAAGTAAGTGTTTAAACTTAAAATTCGTCTGATCTGTTTTCTTCTTTTGTTGCATTATATTGACAAAACGAACATTATTGCATAATGCATTAATTTCATGAGTATCATGTCTTAATTTTGTTCTAGTATAATTATTTCAATTAAATAAAAATGATTTCATGCGCAGTTGTTATTCTTGACTAAAATACAATGAAAGTAATTCTCCTGAAGAAACGTAATCAGCTGCAGAATCGAAATGACATTGTAGAAATATACTGTTTCAGAAGAAACCTATTTCTGCTGCAGAAAGTAAAGTGCTAACATGTTGCTGCTAAAGAAAACATTCTCCTGCATAAACGTATTTCTCCTGCAGAAGGATACGAAAAACATACTTCTCCTGCAGAAGCGTTAGCCGAAACGGAATTATTCTACTGAAAAGTAAGCAGAAACGGAATTCTCCTGCAGAAAAGTAAGCAGAAACGGAATTCTCCTGCAGAAAAGTAAGCAGAAACGGAATTCTCCTGCAGAAAAGTAAACAGAAACGGAATTCTCTTGCAAAAACGTAGTTCTCCTGCAGAAATGTAAGCCAAAACATTAATCTCCTACAGAAACATAAGCAGAAACATAATTCTCCTGCAGACATAAGCAGAAACGTAATTCTTCTGTAGAAACGTAAACAGAAACACAATTTTCTAGCAAAAACGTAATTCTGTTCAAGAAACGAAAGGATGAACACAATTCCCCACCAAAAGCGTAATACTGCTACACAAACGTAACGCAATTATCCTGCCAGAATAATGCTTCTAAAAAAGCGTTATCGTCCTCTACTAGTCTTTTTGTCGGGAAATTGATGACAACGATTGTAAGAACACTTTGCCAGTTACATTTATGTTTGTTGACGATCCCGCATCCATGGATCAAAGGAGAAAAAGACATGGATGTAGCGTTGCTCAGCAATTAGCAATGAATACCGCTCAAACCGGTGCTAAGGACCGTCTTGAACTTGCTATGAGGTATGAGTTATGCTCATTGTTGAAGGCCTCATTGTGACTTTAAGATAAAGAACAACAATAAAAGCGTTGTTCCATTGCTGTGTTTTACCATGTATTTGTAGAGATTTTGTCTCATATGCATTTACTCCATATCCCTTCATTGTTAATTTATGTCGCTCCAGAAACTTAAAAATGCTGTATAAACGTAATTCTGCTACAGATACGTTATTTTTCAGCAAAAATTGGGTGTTGCTGCTATGCGTAAGCAAACACGTAATAATGTTTACGATTCGTAAATTGCCGCTATAACCATATATTTTGTACAATCGTTTTATCTATTTTGACCTAAGCTAATAAATATGCCTTGGTCCATGGCAATTCCTCAATAACACGGTGAATTAAGTTTCTGCATATGGCCATTTCGACAACTTCTGTGTCTTAAGTGCAGATCAAATCAAAACATTTGGAAATCCATATACCAAAATATGTCTAAAAACTGATAGAGAACATATTACCAATCGGATCTAAACAGGAAAGCCAAAATCAGCTAATGGAAAGGAAGGATTTAGAGAAAAAATATTGAAATGACAATGAAAAGTTTTGATACATTTTGTGATATCAAGTTTGGAAAACATGCTTATTTATTGGTTTTAGTGTCTTAAACTGCACATCCATCTTGCGCATCAGAAAAAAAAACAATTTAACATTACATTTTCATAAAATTATTTTGACTAGTTTATTTTTTAAAAAAGGACATAAAATATGCAACCTTCATGCTGCGAGTGTGCAAAACATGTCCTTTTTATAAAAATGTTTTATTCAGAAGGGATAATTGTATACAAAAATGAGGGAAGTTCAATTTTTTCTTTTTTTTCAAAAATATAAACGGAGAGTCCTTTTTAATTTATATTTTCAAAGTGATTTCTTTAACGCACTGAATACTACATTTTCATCAAAAACTATTTTCACATTAATATAAAATTCTAAAGTCGTGTTTTCTCCCTGAATAAACTATATTAAAAAGGTCAAAGTCTTGCTTTTTTTGGAAACTTCTCCTGGAAAACGAGTTTGGTTTCCTATAAAATTTACTGAAATATTGAAGTATATGGGGGTAATAACAAAATTACAGAAAATTACCGAGAGCCAAGGTGCATAAGACAAAAGGACAAATAAAGTGAAAACCACCGGAAAAATTGTCGACCGCTATGGTCCTGACTTGGTACAGTCATCTAAAAAGAGATGGTGGGTCAAACCGAATTAAAGGCGCACCGAAACTCCCCATCCATTTCAGTTGTGTCAGGTAGCAATTGCTATTGAAAGGTCGTAGACATTTAAAAGATCATATATTTAATAAAGGTTCAATCACGGAAAAATAATAAAAAATCGTTTTTTTTATTTTTTTTTTTTATTTATTTATTTAATTATTTTATTTTTTTTTTTGTCTTCCAACTTACCTTAAATACCGTTCAAGTGACACATTTAACACTTTTTACATCTAACTTAGCATGATAAATATGTGCACACTTTCCTAATATCAATATATAAAGATTATCACATGGTATTTTTCATATCATGCCCTTTATCAGCCCAATGTCCTTATAGCCCAAGAGATGTCACACACAAAATAGAAACATCCGATATCCTAATATTATACTTAATCATAATATTTGTCCTATTTGGCTTTGTTAACACTGCCTGTCCATATAACAGTATATCGACCGGCAGCCCAGTCCATATTAAACATGTATATTGTGACGACACAATTATTTTTTCTAGGATGAAATCCGAGGTCGATATGCTTTTCCAGGTCGATATTACATCGTGTCGACCTCATCCACAGACTACAATTGTTATCTTATTAATTTACATGAACACTGAAAAGGACATTTTTTTTCCTTTATCTAAATTATCAAATTCAACTATAGTTGAAATATTTCAAAAATTAATGTATTAAAAAGTTAATTAGCACTATAATATAATTACAGTGTGTGTGTACATGTAATTGATTCTTAAAAAATACATAAAATAAATCAAACAAGATTATAAACATTCAAAGAAGAATGTGATATGCATTTCTATTTTAAGTTACATGCGATATAACTTTATGATGTACTGTTTTCTAGTCAATCTCTAAAAATACAGTGGGTCATGTGATCAGTTCTCCACTTATCAAATTTCCCAAACAATATCAAATTAATAATATAACAGTATATGGATCGGCAGCCCAGTCCATATTAAACATGTATATTGTGACGACACAATTATTTTTTCTAGTTTCTAATGAGCTTTTTCAGATAACAGTGTCAAGGTGTTTATTTTTAATTAACAAAAATGAATTGTACAGCCTTTTAAAAATTAGTTGTTGCATTTTGAACAAAGTTATTTACTTAAGGGAGTATGGACGTCAGATTTCATAAGCATTCGATATCCTCGATTTCATCCATTCAAATAGTGTTAAAATTTTTGGCGCATGGATCATATTTTCTTGGTCATAGGTCACTTTAAAATGTATAAAACAGACAGTGTATAAAATCTAATCAACTTCCAATTATATTTTCATATATCTTAAGGCCTATAAACATCTTATGCAAATTAAAGGAAAACTCTAGAGAGAACTGTTTCCCGCCAAAATTTTTACGTCTTATACAGTGAAACCTGTCTAAACCGAACCCTGACTAAACCGAAAACCTGTCTAAACCAAACACAATTTGAAGACCCTCTCTATCAATTTCTTTATATTTTGAACCTGTGTAAACCGAACACCTGTCTATACCAAACAAAATCTTCAGTCCCATAGGGGTTCGTTTTAGACAGGTTTCACTGTATCTCAAATACTTCTTCATGGATTTTCAAAATTTTTGCTCAAGTTGTTCCATTAGCAGTTTTCTTCAAAACAAAAGTTCAGAATTTTAATTCTAATTACAAAATATCTGACACTCGTACTCCCTTAATCCATTTTAAGATAATATTTAAACCTTGATTTTTTTTAATAGAAGGAAGAAAGAATGAAACTGGTATACATTCCAGGAATTAAAGTATACTATATCAAATAGTTCATGTCAATTCAGGCCAAAATGGCAGTTTATGGACCTTGTGGGCACCCCGAAAATACTATATGGACCTCAGTTCGGTCCATATACTATTTTTGGGGTGACCACTCGGTTACTGCCATATGCCACTTAATAAACAGCTTCAAAGGTGATCCCAGTCTGTCAATATGGTACATCAATGCAAGTCACAAATCAAATATAAATTAATACCCTAGCCTTTAAAGGTAAAAAAAAGTTTTATAAAAAACTTTTATAAAAAAAAGTTTTCAAAAAATGTCCTCAGGGTAAGGTAAAGGTCAAAATGTAAACTAATTGGGTACATCCATGAAGCTCTCATAATTTGGAAGTCACATACCGAATATAAACATCTTATACAAGAGATTTCATTTGTCAAAAGGTTTCACATGACTAAATTGTAAATTGCTGATTCACTTTTTATTTCTAAAAAAAAACCTGAAATACTTAGTAATCTAAATAAAAACAATAATACAACTTAAAGACTTACCGTTACTTAAAACAGAAAGGCAATTCAAAAGTTCAGTAGAACTTAATTTTGATTAGTCAAAATGTCAAACCATTGACCAATGACAGCAGAGCTTTAAATTTAGATGTAAAGTAGACTGTTTCTTTTGTCTACAGTTGCAGTTGCTACCAGTCGAAATAGCAGATAGGGGAAGTTATCTGGGTTTTTTTGTCATTATGACTGAAAAATTATTCCTTTCATAATAAAAGTGGTCTAGTTACTGTTTAAGGTTTTTAGGAATAACAATCTGAGAAAAACAAATGCTAATGTTTGAAACACTTCACTCCAAAAAAGTTTGAATAGAAATTAGCCATTTATTTTGTCGAAATAATATACAAATATTACTACTGATTTTGACGAACATAATAAAAGAATAAATGATTGTTGTTTATGTCTGAAATGGTAACTTTACTGGTGGTATACTTCTTGTAATTACACCTTATGTAAGTAAGCTGCATTCTGATTGGTTAATAGCCGTGGTATTTTTTGGCAGATACCACCTCACCGTGGTATTTGTCCCAGAGTCATCTGTGCGCTTTGATGAATGAGACATTCGGTGTGAATGTGAATGGCAGATCCGCACTATCCGCTACCTGGAGAGATACTCGTCGTACTGCAAGTTATTGAGGAACAACCTTACACTGACTGGACACTTACAAGAAGGAAAGGCCTTTACAACTTGCAGATAAGATCGCGGCCTCCGATACAAACCCGGATGTACAACAACAACAACAACAATAACAGTAGTAAACAGAAGCCACGGAAGAAGACTTCCAAATCCAGAGCTGACAGGAACAACCGTCGACTCAAAGCCTTAATTCCTGGAACGCAAGTTACAGGAAAAGAAGACTGGTGTATCCGCTCCAATCACCTCGCCACATGAATCAACGGAGGCAGCTGTACAGCCAGAAATAATTGAAGAAGATGAAGATACTGGATCCCCAGAATCCGACTCCGATTCAACTGTTTCTATGGAAGATGGCAGCCACACTACTAAGGAAATGGAGATCCAGGAAACCACACCTGATCACCAGAGTCCTGAGAGACCGAAACAGGAGATGACGCCAACGACAGCACCAAGTACCGAGGAATGGAAGATCGTGTGTAGTAGAACGGTCCCAACCGCCTCAAAGGGTGCCGAGGGTCATTCTTCTACATTTTTGCCAGCAAGAACTGAGAAGGTGTACCTAGACAAGGCCCAAAGTACGTTCATCTTCAAACAGAGACCGAGGCAGAACACCGCCGTGTACTTACTTGTCTGGGAAGAAACCAAAAAGCTGTTCAAGATAGTCAGGAAGGAAGAAGACCTGCAATTTTTTTACTACATTGAAACGTTAGTACGGGGATGGCCAGACATCAGGGTCCCTGAGAACAAATACCACTACATAGCAGTCACCAAGATAGTAGATGAAATAGCGGAAAGATACAGATTGCAGTTGAATTAAAAGTTGTTGTTTGTTATAAATAAAGGGCGAGATAAGCCCCAAACTTGAAATCAGTTCCCCTCTTTGGCTTAGATTGTTACTTGTTACCATCAAAATTTAGCCCCCCCCCACAAAAAAAAAAAAATCGGTGTATTTAAACAGATATATCATGAACGTCGGGATATTTGCCAAAAATACAAGTCTTGTGTCTAAATTTCCCTCGCCTTTCAGGCTTGGGAAATTTTACCGCCCCGCGACTTGTATTTTTTGGCAAATATCCCTCCTTATCATGATATATCTGTTTAAACTACTCAGAGTGCAATGATGCTAATAATGCATTATTGTAGAAATGCTACATTTTTTTCACAAATTACAATGTAGTATCTTTCTTCCTCTTATGTGTGTTGTTTTCCTTGTGTGTGCTGTTTTCCGTGTGTGCGTTATTTTCCATTATTATTGTTGCAAATAAATTGTGTGTTTTTGTTGACGTAATTGATTAAAAGTTACTTAAAGAAATCTTCATCGTATAATTTTCAATAATTTCAAATTATAATAATACAATAGCAGCCTTTTCCTATCAGTCAATATATTTTTATCGACCTTAATCAAAAATCAACCTCGGACTTTGTCCTCGGTCGATATTGAATAAGGTTGATAAAAACATGTATTGACCTCATCAAAAGGCTATAATATTGTGAGACAGCTTAATGTCATATAAAAAAGAAAGAATTTTTGCGTCGCTGTCGTATAAGCAGAACAAATAATAGTTGAAATTTATATTAAAATTTAAATAAATTTACAATAAGGCAGTGGCCAAAATTTTCGGAGTAAACTCCTTTTGCGAGGGTGTAAAGATAACAGATACACCATATTGGACAAAGACACGTGCCAATACTGTCGTTTCTGAATCTGAAATCACTCAAGGTCTTCATTCCAAAAGCAAGGTTAAAGTTTTTGCTGATGCAAACGACGCCGATGGCATAACAATGTCGTCCCGACTAGCTAAAAATAACGGGTGAAGAAATTCGTGAAAAAACTTCTATCTATAAGTGATAGCAATGATTTGAAAAACGAAGAAAAAACTTTGTCTAAATTCTTTTCGTATTATGACCTGGCTACTCCGCATCAAAGTATTTTTCATCAAATACCTTCTATCAGATATGTTTTTGTACGTGACATAACAACGCACCTTAATGAACTGAGTATGAAACCGTATCTTAAAGAGAAAAAAATGTTGAATGTTGAATGAACAAATATACTGATTTCCATTTGAGATAATAATTGCAGAAAGAGGAGATAGCACCCATTATTTACATTGTTCATTAAATCTATTCGTGTTATTTATTACTCGGTACAAATCATATGGCCGGTGGGGAATGAGGATATTCCAATGATCAAAAGTTAATATTTAAAGTCTGTACTATTAAAATGATATATTGTACCCTTCAAACCGATTGTACCGCATAATTATCAGGTACTCAGTTTATAAAAAGCATTGTATTACTTAATGACGTTATCAAAAAAATATGATGTAAGAATTCAGAAAACAAATGGCAATGCATAACAATTAATTAAAAAAATAATGGAAGAACCTACAATTGCTGGGAGTTACAATAACATGTCACAATCTACAAGGGAACTGCACAAGAACGCCAATGAACGTAAACAACGATAGGGACTCGGGTAGGCGGGACTGGTCCTGGCACTAGAAAAGGCTAGCGCTAGGGTTCAATCAGTTTATGGATAGCCAAACTCCCCTCTTTGTATCCAATTTCCTTATAGTAGAGTAAACATACGAATAAAACCCAAAACAAGTAGACTACTAGTTAGTTTACTTTTGGTCTATAGGAGTCTAGGATGATGTTTATTTCGCTGGACTTGATTGCTCTTTGTTCAGGGGCCGACTCCGACCTGCCGTTGGGTGTGGGGTTTTCTCACCGTTCATTGAAGATCTTATGGTGGCTTTGAGTTGTTATTACTCCCCTTTNACATTCCCCGTTTCCCTTCTTTTTTCTACTAACTCTATGAGTCCATGGATTGTTCGTTCTTTTGATTGACGGTTCGATTCTCACTTACTCTATGACCACTATAATGTTAAAAAGGAGGAATGAGACAGAACGTAACTTAGAAAGATATATCAAGGAGTGTTTGTCGGCTTGTTCAATAGCCTAGTCTGCTGGTAAAGCAATGTCGCATTACGGAAGAAAAATCAAACTCAAAAGTTCCAAAAGGTAAAGAATCCTAATGTATTTCTGTTGAATTCGACCGTATCGGTCAGAGGCTAGTATACGTGGAAAATCTTCAGGTAATTGCATCCCAAATGAACGGATTCATTCAGAATAACAAGTCGATATGAATAAATGTATCAAAATAAATAGCATTCAAAAAAAAAATGTTTGGATGCTCCAAAAGATAAAAATTGAATTCTCGGAAAAAATCAGTGGGTCCCCGGGCAAAATATTATAACGTTTTCACATAACAAAATACCGAAGATACTATGAATTTAGTTCCTGCCTATGTGCATTTAGACAACTTATGTCTCATCAGTGCAGATCAAATCAAAACATTCAAATGAACAAAACAATATATAGCAAAATACTGAAGTCACTGTTATTTTTTTCTGCATCTGCGCATTTTGACAACTTATGTCTAATCATTGCAGATCAAACCAAAAACATTTGGAAGTACAAATATATATATATATATTAAGGATCTCTGGTAGGAACCCAACGGGGTTATAACTAGAAAAATTAATGTAGAGATTGCCTTTCCACAGAGGGATTTGGCTGTTCTTCGAATGCATAGATATTACAGACAGATTACACTGTTCCAGCTGTTTCAGTAAGAGATTAAAGAGAAATCCAAATTATCTGACACACTTATTTGAGACTTAAAGATTAGTTTATCTATTGTTTATGCGCATTCTGTACCGCGACGTTATTTGTGTTGTCTTTAGTTTATGATATCGTCAGAATTTGAGCACTGGAAGTCCTTATTTAAAAAATCCTTTCTACCATTTTTGATTGAATATGATTACAAGAGCCCATATCCAAATTCTCTGCTCCCGATTATCTTTCTAATGTTCTTCGTCATTCGAACCTTGAATCGTGAGCAACAGAATAAGCCTTCCATCGGCAATCATCGGGAAAAAAATAAACCGTCAATAATTTCTCCTGTTTCTCAAGCTCGTCAAATAAATTTTTATATTTTATGACAATGTACATATATTGTATATATATTCATTGGCAGACAAACAACTTGCACTAGCTCTTAAATACTTAATAGCATTGTTTACGCCTATCTCTATAAATTCAAAGCTATCAGCGACAAGAATTTTTGGCACGTCAGTCCTATTATCACCAGGTGGGGGGACCCCAATTGGGGTATATGGCTATATCCAAATAGGTATTTTTGACCAGTTATTTGTTAATGACATTTTGGGGTTTAATACTTAATCATGATACATGCAGCTTTCAGGGGATATACTTCTGTTGTCAAAACTTTGATGCAAATTTTCAGCAGACCGATTTATGATCAAAAAAATTAATCACTTTAATTTAGCAATAACTTATTATGTTATGAGGAGCTAACAACCGTTCTATGCTGCATCTCTCGAAGAAATCTCTATCTACAGTCAAATTAAACAAACTGGGATATTTCAAGGAATAAAGGTTTTTGATTAGTAAATAAATGAAATATAAAGAAATAGTCATATGAACATGGCTTCAGATTTCATCTAGAGTTCTATCTCTTTTTTCCACGTTTTAAAAACACTATGAATGTAGGGTGTGACAGTGGTGATTGAAACCTCAATATCTTTACGTTTTAACAACCTTAACGTTCAATCTCATCTGAAAATATTCACAGACTTCCCATTTCTCTTGCCTTGATGATTAAACTAGTAATGATAGTAATAATCTTGAATTTTGACAGAATCAATTCTTAAAATGTCTCTGCTGGTGAAATGCAGCATTAGGAAGATGACGATATGAAGTTTGGTGACTAAAATCACGGTTTCTCATGTTGTATATTTTATGCGTCATTGAAATGTGAAAAATAAGGGTCAAATACCCCTCCTTGGATATAACCGTATATCCCAATCGGGATATAATAGCCTAATTGGGGCTTCCCCATCTGATCATATGTTAGAGAAACTTGAAAAGTCGTTATTGGGTTGAAGCAACAAGCAAATGCAACAGGACATAATAACAGTCATAATATACAACATTAATATTCATACGTACATTTTATTCTAGTAAAATTGTTTTATTTTCATTTTGTATATGAAGGCAATAACAAAATTACCGAACAGAGTTGTCAAGAGTCGAAGTCCATGAGAAAAAAAAGTAAAATCAGATACAATCCAAAGGTAAAATTATCGATCGAAATGGTCCTGACTTGGTACAGGCATTTCAAAAGAAAAGTTGGGTTAAGGTGTCTGCAGGGTATTAATTTCCTATTATAGAATTTTGTGAAATTTTCTGTGTAGAAACATAATTGTATTATTGATCAAAATGTAAAATAAAATTTGGGGGTCACCGTGCATTTAAGCGCAAAATCTGAAATTGAAAATTTCAGGATTTTATATAGAAATGATAGGGAAAATGATCATATGAGAGGAATGTTTGAAAAATCTATCATAGAATTTTTTCATACTTTGCATGTGTTTAATTATCATTATATAGTTTACATATAAAAAATAAAAATTAGGGGTCACCGTTGAAATAAGAGAGAAAAATTGCAAAATGTAAATTTCTCTAGTGATACCTTTGTTAAAATATTTTTTCAAATTATCTCCCTTGAATAATTTCTGTGTTCTGTAAATCCAGCAACAGATTTAAAGCTCATGTGTTTTAACTCACGTTTTTGTAATGAAAATGTTATTAAAATGATAAGAATATAAATCTTAAATACATTTGAACTTTCTTTTCATTTTAAATAACTATTTTGTTAAATTTCATACAGAATGAAACCTAAATGAACAATTATTAGACAAAAATGGCGGAATAATACCACTGAGACACCTTAAACCGGTTTTATTGTGTGTCAGATCTCCCAATTTATTGCGGCATTATCCAGAATCAATTCAACAGGAACTGCCTTTGACATTTCGAAGGACAGTGAAATGTTCATCCCTGTACCAGGTAAAATACACCAGCAAACGAATACCGAAACAAGAAAGAGGAAAGGGGAATTCTAAAATCATAAATTAAAACACGACAATCCATATCCAACATGAATTGAGACAGTTTGACAAAGACAAAACAAATAAACAAAAATGAACAAGAACACCACATAACTAAAGCACTAGCAGTGTGAACTCTTACAAAAACTGAGGTATCATCAGGTGCTTCGGAAGGGTGAGCGTGATATGCTCCACACTTTGCACCCGTCACACAGCCAGCAGGAATACGGTGTTGAAAGATCCGTTTGGTGTTGGTGACTGCTTGGTTTGGGCCATTTTCTAACCGTTAGACAAAACCAATTAAAATCCATGGTACGTGTTGCTTCGCTAATCATCAAACAGTACCAAGGTAAAAGTTTGGAAAATTTCTTAGCAACTCTTAAGTATTTTACAATAACAAGGACAAATCGGTACCACAAACATTTACCAACGAAGACAAAATGAAAAGATGACAGCGTGATATACAAGACAACACAAAAAATTAAAGCACTTACAGTGTGATTGATTGATTGAATATTGTTTAACGTCTACTCAGCAATATTTCAGCTATATCAAGACGAGAACAAGTTTGTTAATAAATAATCACTTTGGGGTATGGAAAGGGCCATGGGACGGGAAATTCTGACTGCTACTGGAAAAATAGGGTGAAATCGTCAAGGGCGGGGAATTTAGCCTTGTAGCCTATCACCTACGGACCACCCCAAAAAAAAGCTTGCTACAAGGGTTCTTTAACGTGCAGGAAGCGTGCATTTCTTCCAACACTGACAGTGCGAACTCCCACATAAAACCTGGATAAGCATGATCTGCTCCACGCATTGTACCCGTCATATTGCCAGTGAAAAGTCCGGTTTTTGTCACAGTCAGTGTTAGTCAGTCTGGTAATAAACTCTTGATTGTATGAAAGATGATGGTGTTAAAGATCTGTTGGGCGGCTGATTGGTAAATGCCATTTAATCCATGATCTCTAACCCTCAAACAAGACCAAGGTGAAAGCTTGAAAAAACATATATGTATCACAAACACCATCGACAGAGACAAAACTAGAAATAACAGTGTGATATACAAATCAACACAGATAACAAAAGCACCAACAAACAACTGTCAACAACAATGGTCCTGATTTGGTACAGGCATTTCAAATGAAATAATGGGTTAAACCGGTTTTATGACGCGCCAAACCTCCCCTCCCATTGCGGTAGTGTCCGGTAGCAACTCAACGTGAAAGGTCGTAGACTGTTAAAAGAAATGATCATCCCAGTAGTAAGAAAAAAAAAGAATCTTGAATCAGAGTTCGGACCGAAACTTCAAATTTTTCCACAAGGGACTGATATCTTTTATAGAACAAATGATCGTATGAGACGGAATTATTATGAAGCCTCGGTTAATAAGGCGTTCACAAAGATAATAATGTTTAATGAGAAAGTCTGTATAATTTGTACTAGCTCAACTGTGAAACATACACTCCGTAAACAGGAGAAGCTGGAATATTAATATTTAAATTCTAATACTGAAATGACCATTGTCGTCAAATTCGAGATGTATATCGAGTGGTTTCTGTCATTCTTTATCTCTATTTCTGGCGAATATATTAATGGGGTCCATTTAGCAAACAATGCGTTATTGAATGAAAGAACATCATCAATATATCTATTAGTGAGATTGAAGGATGTAGCATCTTTTTATTTTATTATCTTTTAAGAGTCCCTGAAATAATTCAGTCTCGTATGAATATAAAAACAAGTCTGCGAGTAGGGAAGCACAATTAGTGCCCATTGGTATGCCAACTTGCTGTTGATAAATAGCACATCCAAATGTGACAAATAGATTATCAATTATACAAATAATGTACTCCGTGGGCTGGAAACACTTTC
>MJUU01069367.1:0-14148 GCA_002080025.1 Modiolus philippinarum | reverse complement strand
TTTTGCGTTCTTCTATTAAATTGAACTCTGTATTTTACGAAAGGATATGGAGTAAATGAACATGAGACCATAACACATATGTTAACTCCAACTGCAATAATTTTAATGAGCTGTATGGCCATTTCTGTAGTTCCTTTTAATTTCAAAAGTCCCAAATCTATGTTTTAACTCTTTAACTAGTTTTGAATAAGATCTTAGGGTCTTGCTATTTAATTGGTCAAATGCAAAGTTACCAGCTTCTCCCTGAAGTCTGGTGATTAATTCACTCAATTTGGTTGTTTTATCCCAATTTTGGAGGGTTGCTACTACCTCAAACCGATTAATCCAAACCTCCCATTTCTCTTTCCCTGTGAAGGAGGGGAGTTTTGCATTTGAAAATCCCATTTTTTATCTTTTCTGAGTTATTAAACTTGTATTTATACTATCAGTATCAGTGCTGCAATCACTTGATGCATCTGAAATTTCATTTTCTGAATCTAAGTCACTTGACTCTGAAAATTTATTTCTTCAATCATTTAATGATTTTGAACTTTTTGATCTCTTTGCTTTATGAATAGATCTAGATTCTCTGACCAATTTATCTTTGTTTATATTATGTGAATTTTCACTTCTGGGAATGCTTGCTACTGGACTAGTGGCTACATATTTAGCAAAAGCTGTCTGAATTGCATTAACCATTTGATTAGTCATGTCTTGCAAAGCACCCTTTAACATTCCATAAGGCCAGGGGAATCTCCTTGACTTGGGTTATTGGTATCTGAGTTCAATTTAGGACTGTTAATATGATCATGGGAAGGTTGTTTTGCTTCCATTTTACTTTTAGTCGTGAACTTCTTCTTTGTGCTTGGGGAACTGGTGGTTTTACAAATTTTTGTGTATTATGACTAGTGTTTGGTATAGGACTAGGTTGGACAAATTTTGATATAACAGTTTCATTTTGTGTTTCATTATCTGAATTTTCAGAATTTAAGCTATCTGTTCCCTCAAAGTCTTCAGAGTATTCAGTGCCAATTTCAGTTGTTGTATCGGTAGTTTTCTTTCGACCAGGCATTTTTTTTTCTAAATTATTATTTATTTATTTATTTAAAATTTTATTGTACGGAGTACGTATCACTGGATCCACAGAATTTCAATGGATCCCGCCGAGGATGCAAAAATTAGGGAGTACAATAAAATCAAACAATAAAGGACAAATCAGACTTAAATTGAATCAAACTCTTGACCATAAACTTCAGACAATAAATATGAACAACAGGACTAAATAACCAAGACAGGAGACCTGAACAAAATAGACAAGATGATCTTTTCACCTTGCTAAATCCAACCTTTACCTCCGAACAGACAAGTGATCCCTATGTGCTCTCAAATGTCCTTAAAATAGAAAAGTCATACTATGTCTCGCCATTGCTAGCCATTTTATTGACTGATATGTGTTCTCCTTGTTGGTATAAAGAAATAATTCAATACAGTTAATGATTTATTAACACAGCATGATATTTTAAGACAGTTAAAATTTATTTACTAACAATGCATTTATTAATTTAATAACAATGTTTATTTCAGAAATTTTATTAAGTCAGTATTTTATTTCTTAAGTACTAACCCTCTGAAGATTAACTGGACAAATAAGGGAATCTGTTAAATCACAACTTTTGAGACTTTAAATTTATTTAAATTTTATTTAGTTGAATTCTAGATATAACTTAGGCTGTTAATGTCATTCAATAAATTACAAGGAATATTGTGTCATTCACAATATAAGGTTTCTCCTTTGTGTCATTCAAAAATGAAAATGGTTTTCTCCTTTAGAAAAATAATTGTGTCATTCACAATTAGAATTTGTTGAGTAGAGGTTGAGTCATTCTCAATCTCTAAAAAAAAAAATGTCACGAAAATATTAATTTTAAGTAATTTAGCGAATCAGCAAATCACAGCATTAGTGAGCCTGATTACTGAAAAATTTATCAAAGGTGGGCTTTTCACTTCAAAATTCTGTTAAAAACATATTTAATCCAAATAACACCAGTTACTCTTCAGTGTCTAAAAATTACTAATAACTAGTACTTAACACTAAATGTGACTAAAATGTATTTCTCATGTGACTCATGTACATTCACAATCTGCTAAGCAGTTTTGTCTCATACAACTCGTGTACGATAAGAATTTGTTGACTATGTATCTGATATAGCTAAAAATTGCTGGTATGATTTCACTTTAACTGTTTTCTATTCAAATGCTAAGTTATTGTGTAATAATATTTCCTTATGACAGTTTGCACTAAAATTCAAGTCTCACTTCAGTTATATTCTGTTGCTCCTTACAACAAGAATACCAGTTCAAAATATTGCTCAAGAATAGAATTCAAGAATTGGTTTAAGAAAATAAGTTCCGAAATAGAATTACTAAGATTACTAGTTGAATACAATTTAAACGAGAATTCAGTCACAATCCATTATCCGACTGATATCTGAGATTCCAAAGAGTTACACAGTTTTGACAGAGATTTTAGTCAGATCCATAACTGACAAGTGACTCTGGAATCCAAAATGTGAAATAAGAACTTTTAGAAATTACAAAAGTTTAACAATTTTGAGCAGAGAAGCAAGTCAGATCCATTACTGACAAGTCTGTCCCTGGAGCCATACTATGAAATCAGAACTTTTAGAAATTACAAAAGTTTAACAATTTTGAGCAGAGAAGCAAGTCAGATCCTTTACTTACAAGACTGTCCCTGGAGCCAAAAAAAATTCAAAGCTTAACTAGAAATACTGAACTGGAGACTATACTGTAATTGACATACAAATATTGTGAAAAATAAGTCTCATCCTTAGAGACTTAGACAAAAATGTGTAAAATTTGTAATATTTCAAATTTCCATCCCTAGGAAATTGTGAACACTATGAATTTAATTACTTTATCTGCCTAATATTGCCAAAAGAGAAGTTTCACCATTAGAAGCTATCAAATGTTTAAAGATGAGTGAACTTCAGCATCAGAAGTTGTCATCTCACCCTAAATGGTTTTTAAATCAATTTTCCCCATTAGAAAACTGGTAAATTTCTTTAGATCCAAAATTCCTAAAATTTCATGAAAAGGAACAAAAATTTCATTGAAAGTATTTCAAAATCTTAAATACTTTTAGTTTAGAGTTACAAACAATTTAGAAAATCTTCTAAAATGAATAAATTTACAATTTTAGAACTGCCGTTTTTCCAAAAGTTGCCAAAACAACTAATTCAAAAAGTTTCTAAAAGAAAAAGTTAAAATTTTAACATTTTCTTACTTTAAATTAGCCAAAGTGCTGCTTAAAGTAATTTATGACCGAACCCTACGTTATCAAAGTCGAAAAAGCCCCTGACGTCATAAGCGCCAACGTTTTTATACCTCCCAACGGCCGTAAGTTGGTTGGGACAACAGGTGCAATGGTTGGTTGTGGCAATGCGCAAGTATATAAATACTTAATTTCTAATTAAAAATTATTAAAATGATTAACGATAAAACTCTAATACAATCCGTATAAATTTGACAACATTGTTTGTTGAAAATAAAAATAATACTATTTGTACGTAAATATACGGAAGTAAACGATATCCCATCATGCTTTGACTGAAATGGCGCCGACAAGCCGGCATACGAAACATGTGAAAGGAAAATCGTAAAAAAGTAACATTTCCCGATGTTGTCATCAATTGACATACACCTCCCTGGTTTAAATAATGAATATTAGGTAAGACATCGTGACACTCGTTTTTATTTACAAAATAATCAAAAATTCTTCGCTTGAAGTCTGACATTCCAAAAGGTGACTCATTGCGCATGTCAGCTGTGATCATTACCGTAAATGTCATAAACAAAAACTTTAACGTATGAAAAATTGAAAAACAACTGGTAACAATCAGTTTTCTGAAAGATACTAATAAATAACTATCAATAAAACAATTGAACACATTTCAAAATAATTAATATTCAGTGGATTCTAAAAATAAATCCAAAATAGATTTCACTTAATTGTCAAACTTATATTGACACTTTAAAAAATAATATGAAAATAGGAACAACCTAAAGAAGGCGTCAAGAGGAAAATCACACTTCATAAATTCGGGAAGGTCACAATTAATTTGAAAATGTCATATTTCATAAGTTCAGGAATGTCACAATTAATATTCTGTAAATGTTACAGTTCATAAGTTCAGGATCGTCATACTTAATTTTGTAAAACCTAAAATGACCCCTAATGTCGTCTGCTACATGTTATCCCATTGGTCATTTTTGGATACGAAGATAAAGCTATCTAAATTTTGATATTAATACAGTAGGTTGTATTCAAAAAGTTTTACAGTGAAAAATATTGCTTTTTTATGTAATTAATATTTTTATACTGCATACCTTCTCAACTATCTGCTAAAACAAAATTAAGTTGCAGTATACATCATGAATACGAAACAACTGAAAAACTAGGCAGATTTTCTTGATCAGTCTATCAAGTCCTATCATTAAAAACAACCTCTCTACATATAGAAGGGCTTGACGCCCTTTATAAATACAAAGTACCAAATATGGGGTCATCTCAATATTCCCCCAAAGGGTCCATTCTTAAAATAAGTAACCCCAGTGGCGGCCATCTTTGATGGACATATTCTTAAAGGCAACAACCAAGGACTATTCTCACCAACTTTGGTTCAATTTGGCATTGCGGCTAAAAAAGAAAATCTATGAATATAGCATCCAATTTTATAGCCTCCAATTTTAAACAAATTCCCTGCTGACGGCCACCTGTTGTTGACCTGCTTGGAACAAATTCAAAGTAGACAACCCAAGGACTAATGTGACCAAGTTTTGTTCAAATTGGCACAGTTGTTTCAGAGCAGATACTTGAATGTTTTTCATACTGTCAGATGTTAAAGTATGTTCCCCATTGGCAGCTATCTTGGATGCAATGGGGACATGCCAGACACATTTTTCAAAAGGGACCAACTATGGACCATAGTGATCAAGTATGGTTTCAATCGGCCTAGTACTTTCAGAAGAGAATATGATTGAATACGTTTTCCAGAAGGATCCAATGTAAAACTAAGTTCCCTGTATGAAGTGTAGACTTGCTGGACACAATTTTCAAAGAATACCAACCAAGAACTATTTTCACCAAGTTCAGCTTAATTTAGCTCGGCAGCTTGAGGAGAAGATCTCTGAATGCTTTCCAATGGGGTCCAATGTTGAAACCATGCTACCTGCTATGGGTAATCTTGTTTTATGTAGCTCCGGTAGAACAGAAACACAAATTTATAAAGAATTGCTTATCATTTCACTTTTCAAAGATGAGCACAATTTACAAACGTCTGCTCCTTCCCGCACCACATGTGAAGAGAGAGAGTAAAAACCAGAAACCGGCCGGAACGCCCCTGTGTTTCCGGACAATTTCAATATTTCAACCGTGATATCGTCAGCCTGAATTTTAGAATATAACATCCCCCACAAAAGAAAGAAATTGAAAACAATTTCGGAGTGGCTGACGAAGGCAAGGGGAAAAGTGTAAAGAGCATATTCAAACAATGTAAAATGTTACGAAATAAGAACATATAATACAGAGAAATCCACTTTCCAGTTATTCGACCATCTACTCCATTTTGTGAGAAATATAATGATATGAATTAAAGTTGAAATAAGTCTCAAAGCAAATGTCTCGTGGTTCATCTAAGTGTGACTATTTCCATGATGCAGCTAACAGAGACCCGAAACTCTTACATGTCAAATATTATCAGCCTAATGTTGACTACTTGCATTCACAGATCCGGTAATCACATTCACTCACACAAACTCACATGAAGGATAATGACATAAGACATATCATGGGTTTTCATTTCAGCATGATCACACACTTTCACCAACGGAACATTATTATATCAAATATATTCATACAAGCAAAATACAATAAGCATAGCATAACAAACAGGAGGTGTGGTACAGGACGGAAAAGGATCAAAATCATACATTGAACAAAAACATGAATATTTATGCAAAAGTTAACGTGCTTATAAACATGTCTGGTGTGTGAATATTTATGTCCAATAAAAGTTTGGCAATGCAATCATTACCAAAGCATTGAGTCAAAACTGAAGAACAAAATTCAAAACTGGATTGACAATACTTCTGGCATAAATATTTTCAGTCATTTCCTGATGAATTGAAACAACTATTGATCCTGAATAAGCAGACGAAATGTTGATTAAGATCATATATATACATGGTTTGGTCGGTAATGCAATCATTACCAACACAACGAAATCAAAACACCGATGAAACACTCTCTGTAGTATGGTTGGCAATGCAATCATTACCAACACAAACAAAATAATCAAAACACGAATAAAACACTCTCTGTTGTATTGTTAGCAATGCAATCATTACCAAGTGATTAAAATTAAGTATGTAGGATTATTTGGTTGGCAATGCAATCATTACCAAAGCAACGAAATGACACATTCTTGGAAACATGGTTGGCAATGCAATCATTTCCAACACATAAAAAGTGGCACAAAATTGGTTACACCGCTTCCTTGGTGAGTAAATAACATGAAACGCACAACTTCAATGAATTGGAGTTTGAAAAAATAGGTTAACATTGTATTTAATGACATTATTATCAAATTAATCAATCAGTGGTGGCGGTCTAGAAATAAGCAAGTCCTGTGCTTTCTTTGGCAACTCCGATATCGACATCCATTTGGAGTTTTGAGCCGGTTCACCGACCATTTGAACAAGGTAAAGGAATGAACCTTTATCTCGACGCTTAGCAAGAATTCTCTTTACTTTAACATTTTGTTCATTAGCCCTAGCATCGGTATCAACTGAATCAATTGATTCAGGATTCACATAATCACTGTCTCTGAAGCGAGCTGGCTTTTTAATATTTCTCTTTGATTTACGTGTCTTAACTTCAATAGTTTCATTGTCAGTGTCTGGAGACGAATATTTGTGATTACTGACTATTTCGTCGTCAGAATGTGAACGATGTCCATTTTCATCAACTGGCTCTTGTTCATTCGCCACTGTTTCATGTCGACGTGGGAAATAGTTTTGAGGATTTGGCGCTCTTATATGTGTTAATTTGAGCCTATTTATATGAACGGGTTTCTGAAAAGTTCGTTTCCGTTCTGCATCTCTTAATCGGATCATATGATCGGACAATACTTCGTTCACAATGAAAGGTCCCTCAAAAATAGGTTTCAATTTATGACCTTGTCCAGTAGGTTCAACACTCAAATAAACATAATCTCCAGGGGTAACTTTTAGCTCCCTAATGTTTTTGTTTTCTCTTTGTTCCATATTATTCTGGGACTTCATAATATGCATAAGTATATCTTTGCATATTGTAATCAAACGCTCACAAAAGGTTTTCATATATGCATGCATAGAGACTGGAACTTCGTCAAATATTTTATTAGATATCAAGTTTGTAAGTGGAATGAAGGTCTATGACCATAGACAATCTCAAATGGTGAGTACTGTGAACTTCCGTGAACAGATGAATTAATTGAAAATACTATGGCTGGTAATATATCTTCCCACTGATGGTTTTCTTGTACATAAGGGGGTTAAACGTTCCGCTAAAGTTCGGTGTGTGCGCTCACATGCGCCTAAACAGTGGTGCATGAAGCTTGGAACAAATTCCTGTGAAATACCTAGAACTGAGCATACTTTAGCTGTATATTTTCCTATGAATTCTTCCCCTTGATCTGAGATTAGAGTCTGTGGAACACCAAAATAAGTTGTCAATGAAAATATGGCATGTGACACGGTGGCAACGTCCTTATTTCTAATAGGTAAGGCGTATAACAGTTTGCTACACATGTCTATGGCTGTGAAAATGTATATGTTTCCATTAGGAGATGGCGGAAGTGGCCCGTAAAGATCTATCTGCCACACTTGAAATGGTTGTGAAGGCGTTGGATACGACACAATTTTAGACTTCGTTTTGATGTTTGTTATTTTTCGTGTCTGACATGAGTGGCATGATTGAACACACAGATTCTGTAATGATTTTTCCCATTCGGGGAAAGTAGAAAAATTCTTTTATTTTGTCTATGGTATTATTTATTCCGCTGTGCCCTCCCAAAGGTGAATCATGAGCAAGTGTCAAAATTTTTGGAACTAGTACTTCCGGTAATACCAACTGATATGGTGACATAAGTTTGACTCGTTTTGATTTTGCCTTTCTTGAGTGATATAATACACCATCAAGTAAAATGTAATTTGAAATTTCTATGAGTAAATGGCGTGCTTCCTTCTGAGAATGTGGAAGTTTATCGTCCGTTAAATACACAATAAAAGGGTTAAGATATTGATCTTCCTTTTGAAGATTAGTAACAATTCCCATATCAATCCCGAGCTTTATAAATAAGTCATTCTGTTGTAAAGCATGAGATATATTGTCCTTTGCTTTATCTGCATTAGCAGGATCAGTTGATTTTGAACTTTTACTCTGAATTTTCTTTTTAGTTGTCAAATGCGTAGCATTATAATCAACTGTGTCTTCCGTATCGCCATCATACGGGTCTATATTACTGTCATGAACTGGCACAATAGCTTGTACAGTTTTATCTTCGTCTCTGTTTTTGTTTTGTATAAGTAAGTCACTTAAATGAGATCCATTAGGCAAGCTAATTTGTCCTACATTTTCTCGCATAAATGGGAAAAATGGATCATCTTCTGCGGGACTTTCCGATAAGACTTGTGCAACTTCTGGACATCTTGAGAGAGCGTCGGGTGACTGCATTTGATCGGCCGGTTTGTACTGTATTTCAAAATTGAATTGTTGTAGCAACGACAACCATCTTTCATAAATGGCGCATTTGAATTGTTTTTGAAAGAGCGATTGAAGAGCAGCATGGTCACATTCTACTACAAACTTTGAGCCTCTAAGATAATCGGAACATTCTAGAACGCTTACAACCATTCCCAATATTTCTAACTTGGTGGGACCATATGAAGTTTGCCAAGTGTTGAGAGCTTTTGAACCATAACGAATAATACGTGGTTTTTGTTCTGGATCATCTGGGTCAATTTGATAGAGCATGAAACCAATTCCTCTTGACGAAGTGTCAACTGAAAGTCTAAACTGAATATTGTAATTTGGAAAACTTATAAATGGCGCTGATGTTGAGAGTTGTTTCATATGATCAAATGCGCTCTGTTGTTCTAGAGTCCACCTAAATTTCTGGTTCTTTTTCAATAAACGTGTTAACGGGCTAATGATGGCACTGAAATTTGGTATGAACTTTCGAAACCAGTTGAACATGCCAATTATTCTGCGTAATTCTTTCTGGTGTTTTGGTGCAGGAATATTGAGTAATGCGTCAACTCGATCTGAAGGCGGATGAATCCCGTCTTTGGATATTTCATGGCCGAGAAAAATACATTTTTGTGTAGCAAATACACATTTTTTTTTTGGATTGAGGTTCAGCCCAGCATTTCGAAATCTACTGAAAATTTCACTTAAAGCTTCTATATGTTGTTCCAAAGTTTCAGTGCAAATAAGCACATCGTCCAAATAGCATAAACATGTTCGAAATTGTAAACCATGCAACACTTTGTCCATCATTAACTGAAATGTGTTGGGACTAGTTTTTAATCCCATAGGTAGCCTAAGAAACTGATATGTTCCGAAACATGTATTAAACGCAGTAAAGCGTACTGAATCTTTCGAACTAGCCATTTGGAAAAATCCTGATGTTAAATCTATGGAAGTCATGTAGTTTGGTGTCATATTTGAGAATGATTCGGTAAGTTCTTGAAGGTTTGGAATGTTGTACTTGAAGTCTGTAGTTTGAGAATTAAGATATCTGAAGTCACAGCAGAATCGGAAGTCTTGAGGTGAATTTTTATCAGCAGAGTTGTTTCGCTTGGCAACAAGAACTATCGGACTTGTGATAGGTAATTCGTCTGTTTCCTTGACGGGAGAAATGATACCTTGGTCTAGAAGGTTGTCAAGATGATAACGCAATATTTCACGCTTTTCTGGTGAAAGTCTGTATTGCTTTTGTTGTTTGCCAACGGCATCGGGCTTCAGTGGTATTTTATGTTCTACGATCGTTGTGTGTCCCATACTAGGGTTCTCTTCGGTCACAAAAATGTCCAAATTATCATGTATACACTCAGCCAATTTGTCTTTCTCACAGTCAGTTAAATCTTCCGACAAGTTAAACTGGTTTTTAACCTTTAATAATTGTTCATTATTAAGTCGGGGAACACTGTTCTTGTCTTTCTCGCTAATTAATTGAATGTTTTGAACAACAGGTTCATTTTCAGGACAAAGTACATAGCTATATTCAGTACTTAATGTCGAAAATTCGGCAATGTTTTTGCCCTTGGATATAACAATAGGTTGACTGGTTGTATTTAAAATCCTTATAGGAACTTTATGAGACAATGATACTGTTACTAAAGTTTTACCAACCATTAATCCTTTGTTTAAAATATATTTGATATTAGAACAAACACCATTTAGTCCATGTGGTAAGTGTTCAGGTACACGACCCCATATCAACATTTCAGTATTTGGCTCAATTGTAAGTCTTTTATAAGTTTGCACCCTTGCAGATTTGGTGTTAAATGTATTACTACTAAAGTCTAACACTATATTGTTGTCCCTTAAAAATCCAGTGCCTAGAATCAACGGATGAGAGGTGAAAGGCAAAATGTAAACGTCTATTTCACACTGTCCTTGCGGAACCGCAATACTTATTTTAGCTACACCAAAAACTTGAACAGTGCTGTTATTGGCTAATCGTATGTCTTGATTAACTTGTTCAAAAGAGAGTTTAAAACGTTCTGGCAATTGGTTTAATAAATCTTTAGAAATAATACAAATAGAGCTGCCGGTATCTATCAAAGCTGCCACTTTCATTTGATCAAATTGAACAGGTATATATAAAAAGGACGGTTTGTCATTATTGTCAAAACTAATATTGGCACTCAAATCAGTATTCCCGGTGGAGTGTGCCTGTCCATCGGGTTCTTCTAGTTTCCCGGTTAGTACGCTATCAGTACTTTACAAGCTAAAGCCTCGTGACCATTTTGTTTGCATAGCTGACAAACAGTATTTGTTGTTTTACCAACACCAATCCAGTTACAATATGCATGGGTATGTCCTAGGGCTTTACAGTTAAAACATTCAATTTTCTTGTCAAATGTAGGATTATCGACTCTCTTTGGAGGAGTTGAAAGTTTTTTGTCATTTTTAGAATGAACCATATCTGTCAAAGTTTTGACCTGTTCTTTCAAATCGTCAATTTCTGATTGTGAAGAAGCAGAAGCCATCGTTTTTTTTCTTGTTTTGTAACAAGTTTTGTTAAATTTTCAATTTGTTGTCGTAAGTCGTCAACAGCTGGATCAATTGGAGTATCCCTTTTATGATATGATTTTTGTTTTAGAGCCGCCGGCCCAACAGCATTTACAGACTCGGAATGATCCCTGTAGCCATATGCCTCCGCCATTTTGGCTGAAGTAAACGCAGTTTATGTATCAGTCGGGTGTCCTGCTCTCAAGAATGCCATTTTATTTGGTAATCCCGTAATAAATTTTGTCATCATTTCATGTTCAGGCTTTTGAAGTAAAAGACCTTTATCAATAATACTACTAAAATAATCTTCCAAATTTTGACCAGGTTGTAATTGTAAATTATGAAATAATTCACTTTCCACCATTACTTTAGAACTCTGCCAATTGAAATTCACATATTTTTCTTTGAATAAAACGATAATTGTATCCCATGATCGTTTTGACTGGTCTCTTAATGCCGAAAACCAGGATAATGCAGGGCCTTTTAAGTGAAGATGAAAAGCGGCAATTCTACGTTTGACTGATAAATTGAGTTCATTTAAAAGAGAATATGATTCAAATTCGTCCAAAAATTGTTTTGCATTGTCTTGGGGATACCCACTAAACTCTCTGCATTTAACTAATCTGTTCATGTTTGAAACTGTGTTTTGATATATTGAACTGTTCGGAAATATAGTATTAGTATCACTTAAATTTAATGGCGGAAGGGGTGTCGGTTCATCTGTTCGGGAATCTGATAATGGAATTCCCTTTAGATTTGGAGGTGTCGCTTGTTCTGAATGAATAGGAGAATCCGAAAATTTATGTAAAATAGGCGGCGTTACAGAATCAGATCTATAATGGGTACGAAATTCGTGCAGCTGTAAAAAGTTTGGGGATAATATTGATTGGTTGTCGGATTCAATATCGGAAATATCTGACAATGTATGTTGCTCTAATTCTGAATTGTCTTCGGTATAAGTCGTCCCAATTAAATGACTCATTACTCATAACCAATAAGAGAAAGTGTCGGAAATGTAATCATTTCCAACTACTTTATTTGAGGAAATATGACACAGGTGTTTTATAAAACAATGACACATATAACACATTTGAATTCAAGCAATTATTATGTTGAAATTGATATCAAAGTTGACCGTATCTGCGCTCCATAGATTGAAAAAAAATGTATATGAACAATAATTCCGACAAGGAACACAAGTTAACAGGTATAGTATTCATCAATCAATCTAAATTTAATTGTTGAAATGGGCTGCCGTAAAATTTATTTCAATACAAACTCAAATGCCAATTATGTTGGAAATGCCATCATTTCCAGCTATATACTTCAAATATATAATTGTGGATAATAAATTGCACAAATAGAAACAAAACACTCAGTAAAACATGTGAATAAATGAAAGGCAAATGGTTATTGTAATGTTTAATAGCAATCAGTGTGAATTAATCTGGTTATTCGGATAAGCCATAACTTTGCCAGTAATTTATCTGGATGCACGCCATCCCTGTAGTGCCCAAAATCATATGAATAATATGGAGGTGCGTTTTTATATCGCTTTTTCACCCTTTGCAAATCTTCTGAAAATTTTGGCGAATAAGCGTGGAGCATACGGTTTGTATCACAAATATAAAAATTCACAGCTGAAATTTGTTCATGTAACAATATGTTATCATTTTTAAACTGTTCCACACCGTCTTCTTGAAAATTGTGATACAAATTATGTTTATAAATTGAAAATAAAGGAATGTGTAGAAATACCAGTTTTACCTTATTTTCAAATTGTCTTGTGAAATTACAGATTTCTTTTAGATCAGATATCAATGTGTTGACAGCTGTATTGTCTTTCGACACCAAGTAAATAAAGTCGCCTGCTTTCCGTGTGAAATTACATGTACCTACCCACACGTACAAAGTAACTAATTGTAATTCTTGGAGCTTATTTTCCAAATTTTCTTTTAGAAATTTTAATCTATTGTCTACAGTTGCCCCAGACTCACACCAAAACTGTAGAAAAGTCTCCGGATTTACACGGACTTGCTGTTGAATATTAAAACCTTTGCTGTCACTGAGCAATATTGGAACTCTAGGTGGTGTTAAAAGCGGAGGAAGCCTTAATTTGTCAATTTGCTTCTGAATTGTCTTTCAGAAGACATAAATAAAACGTTATGTGTACACAATGCAAAAACAAAAATATCGGGAAAAATCGACATCTCGTTCAAAGGGGAACAACTTCAAAAGAAATCAAACTTTCATTGAAATGTTAAATTTCGGAAATAATCCACCATCCTGTAAACAAATTTTAAGTTCTCCACCATTTTATGTAGCTCCGGTAGAACAGAAACACAAACTTATAAAGAATTGCTTATTATTTCACTTTCAAAGATGAGCACAATTTACAAACGTCTGCTCCTTCCCGCACCACATGTGAAGAGAGAGAGTAAAAACCAGAAACCGGCCGGAACGCCCCTGCGTTTCCGGACAATTTCAATATTTCAACCGTGACTTCGTCAGCCTGAATTTTAGAATATAACACTTGGATGTGATACGGACTTGACATATTTTTAAAGGGGGGGGGGGTCATCAAAGGACTATTGTGATCAAGTTCGGTTCCAATTGAGCTAGTAGTTTAAGAGAAGATCTTTGAATATATGATTCATTTTTAACCAAGTTTCCTGCTGGCGACAATCTTGGATGAGGTACGGTCCTGCCAGACACATTTTAAAAGGGAACCATCCAAGGACTATTGAGACCAAGATTGGTTCAAATAGACCATTTGCCAGTTCTGCAATCAACAGAATGAATTTAGCAAA
>MJUU01069366.1:796-14609 GCA_002080025.1 Modiolus philippinarum | reverse complement strand
AAACTTCTCTGACAACAATTTGTTCAATTATTCCTCATTATGGTTTGATTTATCTCCCTTTAACCAACTTTTGGTTTTCAGCAAATATTGTCACATGCTAAGGTCAAGGTCAAAAGATAAAATAGTCTGGCACCAAATCAAAGGTCTTGCCACAATGAATAAACATGTAAAATATTAAAGCCCTTTCACTTGCCATTCAAAAGATATACCTAATGTACAGTTTTCAGAAAATATGGTCATATGCCAAGGTCAAGGTAAAGAGGTCAAATATTCTGACATAAACTGATAGGATCTGCCACAAGGAATACACTCCCAATATGAAAGACTCATAAGTTACTATTCGAAAAGATATANNNTTATTATTTAAGTGTCTTATCAAAAAGATCATCACATGTCAAAGTAGAGAGAGCAACAAACAGACCGATCCAAACCTATATGCCCCAATAAATTCAGATATAAATCAAGCAAATCCAGTCATTATTTTAATTAAATAGAAATATAAAAACACAAAGTAGAAAAATAAATCATAATTATTGCACTTTTATAAAAATATTTTCACAGTAACTTCGGTATTTAGTTATTTATAATGTGTTTCCCAATAGTACTTCTATGTAGTACTTATGAGAGGAACAAAGAATGACATGAAATATTGAACAATGTAATATTTTCATTGAAGAAAAATAGCCAAAGATCAGTAATACACAAACTTATATTTACAACTTTCAGTATGGGGGATCCTTTTCCTAAAATCCCATTATTTTCCTCAACTTTTTTGTTTCACAAGCTGGAAAATATTTAATCCTGCTTCTTGCTTAAATCCCATGAAGATCCACTATATTGCTTCTCTTCAGAACATTTCAAATTACAATAGTAACATAATTGTAGTATACCGGTAATTTGTGAAAAATGATGAAATCATTAATGGTATACATGATCATACCTTGTTACATTTGACCAAACCTAATGTAAAAATGTTAATACTGAGAACTACCAGAATTGTCAACTCTGCCTAGTAAATGCCCTTGATTCTATTAAAAGGGGTAATCTCAAAATTCATCTATACATAGAGTTAATTTAATGGTTTTTTTTACACCCACCAAAAATACCTGAAAATATCTGAACTCTCCAAAAATATCAATATCAAACATTTTGACGAAAAGAAAAGTTAAGGCCGGTGTATAGAAAAATTCTTGAGAACCCACAAACAATATCCAAAACCAATCCCTGTTGTCATTTGGTTTATGGAATGCATTTTTCATAAGGGTTGGTCAACTGGAATCACATGAAACAAATGCAATTTATTTCTTGGTATGTTACTAATCATCCACACAATCTTTTATAAGAGATTATGACAATGATTGATGTCATGTGCTTTTAGTTCCTTCTTTTTATTTGTTCCATAATAATAATGGTGCATTAAATGAGACCCTGTCACCTTATTAAATGAGACCCTGTCACTTTTTTTGTGAAAAATTTTCAAGGGGCATAACTCCAGAACCACTTGGACATTGGGATCCCAAATTAAACTTGACCTGAGTTTTGTGGTAAATAACTTGCAGTGTACATACCAAGTTTGAAGACAGAATGTTGTTTCATTTACAAGTTATCAGTGGGAAACCATAAAAATCATAAAATTTTAAAGTTTCATGGGCCATAACTCCAGAACCCCTTGGACCTTTAAACCCAAAATGGAAAGTCTGAGGACAGGATGTTACTTCATTTACAAGTTCTCAGTCGGAAACTATAAATTCACAAAATTTCAAAGTTTCAAGGACATAACCCCTTGGATGTCTGAACCCGAAATCAAACTTGGCCTGTATTTTGTGACAAACAACTTACATACAAAGTTTGAAGACTGTATGTTATTTCATTCAACAGCTATTAGTCAGAAACTGTTGGGGGACGGAAAGAAGCACAGACAGCGAGACAGATAAACACACACATGGTACTGAGGGTATCACATAATACCAGGTCACTATGTGTGGCAGGGTATAAACAAGTGTGGACCCAAACTGATGTCTCGCCCGTCCCTACTTGGTTGCAAAATTGATGTGAAAACTCAAACTGCCTAAATCAGAAACCTTAACATGTTTGCTAGACTGTGAAATTAGATCAACTGACAAAAGCAATACAGCAGACTGTCATGTATCACCCAAAACCAAAATGCCAAATATCAGTGACCTACCACTGATAATTACTGAGAAACCAAAGAGATCAAGGGCTAAAACAAAATAGCAGGTTATCATCTTCCATCTAAGACAAACCCACATACCAAATATTATTGACCTTATATTAATAGATACTAGGAAACTTAACAAGATCACTGGACCATGATTGAGGTCACAGACAAAAGCCACGTAGTAGACCATCATGTATTAAGACCAACATATATACAAAATATGATTGACCTACCACTTATAGTTACTGAGAAAATGACCTAATCATAAAAACTAACATGCTCTCTAGACCGTGAAATTGAGGTCAAGGACAAAGGCCATATGACAGACTGTCATGTACTACCCAAGACCAACCTAAATACAATATATCATTGACCTACCACTTATAGTTACTGAGAAACTAAACTACGGTAAGCACAAAAACTTAACATGTTCACTGGACCATGAAATTGAAGTAAGACAAAAGCCATATAGCAGACTGTCATGTACTACTCAAGACCAACCTATATACCAAATATCATTGACCTACCACTTACAGTTACTGAGAAAGTGACCTAATCACAAAAACTTAACATGGAAGTTTATGCTGTCGTCGCTGCCATACTTTGTTACGCATGTCTCGCTTTCATTGCGGGTGAGACAAAAAGATTACCCATTACAGAATATTTTGTCCAAAGGAACAATTGTACAGTATTTTCCCTGCTGGAAAGATTTTTATATTACAACTGTTCCATAATTCTTCGATAGGAATTTTTGTTACATGTATTAGGAACAAATATACAGTGACATTTGTACGGTAAACCCTTTTTTTCAGGAAACTCCTCTTTTAAAGGCTGGACCTGCCAGTGCGCAGTTTATGTATTTATTACCAAAATTTAACCTTAAATTTGTAAATATATAAAACATATGTAATGACTGATAATACCAACATATACACAACAATAACAATAAAACTGTGTATTGGAGGGACTAGAATTGTTTTTATACTTAAGTTAATCACACCTGTCAGTAAATTAGCTAAAAGAAAATATAACAAAGCGTTATAATTAACAGCTTCAATTAAACTGTAGGACTCTGCCTCTTCTGTCTTATCTGTGGAATAGAAAATAAATATCAGTAACTAAAGTGTAGATGCCTTATGTGATAATTATTTCATGAATACTGATATTTTTAGATAAGATGCAAAGACCTTCTGATGCTGAGCCTCAAAGGTCAATAAAGGTTTTATTAAATTTTTTCTCTCCTTTTCAAGAATTCTTCAGGACAGTTTGTTATTAAGGTAGATTGGGTGACAAAAAATAAAACCATAGATTTTTTAAATTTTGTGTGATTGAAAGTTTATTAAATGCAGTTAAAAATTTTAGTTAACACTGAACTTATTTTTCCGGAAGAAGCTTCTGAAAATAGCAAAATTTTTATCTTTTTAATACGGTCTATATAGGGAGATAATACAGTTTTAGAAATTTTAGAAATGAATAAGACGATAGATTTTGGCAAAAATGTACATGTACTTTTAAGTGTGCTGAAGAAATCACTTTGAAAATATGAAATAAAAAATAGGAGTTACCTATCATATTTCTGAAAAAATCATCAAAATGTTATTTTTCCCTTGTAATTTCCATATAATTATCGCTCCATAATAAAATAAGAATTTTTCAAAAGTGACATATTTTGTACATTCATAGCATAAATGTTGCCAATTTAATTCTATTTTTTATCATTAAACTATTTTTAATAATTTTTATATTATCTAAATGGCAAATTCAAATAGACAGCTTAACCACTTTAGTATATCCCATAAATCTTCTAAAGTTCTGCCGAAAATCTTGATAGAGAGATATGTTTGATATAACTTGGGTCACTTGATTATTGTGTATTTCAGATGTGATCTTTCTATCACCCCATTTTCATTTTTGAGCCAATTTTTCCTCTTTGAAATGTTTGGATTTTGTTTGGTTCTTTTTTATCACTGTGTTTTGACAGAGTTTTAAATGTTCATCTTTTTCATCACCCAGATGTATGTTTATATGTACATTTTCTTTTTCTAGAATATTTTGTTAATGAAATTTCAAATGGTGGGAATATATTAAGATCACCACTTTTGCCTCATATAATATTATTCTGAAAACATTGATCTACATGGTAAATATGTTACAAAAAAGTATATCAGAGAATAATAGGCACAAATTTAAAATATTCATTCTCATAGCAATTTCTATATTACAAATGACATAAATTTCCATGACTTTTTCACGACTAATTTGCAAGGCCTTTTCCAAATTCCATGACCTTTATTAAAAACCCTATTTCCAAACACCAGGTCAATCAAATGGTAAAACAATACATATACTGTAAACTGGGAAATTTTGGTGCCGTCTTTATTTGGCGGTATATTGACAAGATTTTAGTTGGCACAGTTTAGAATTTGCACTGCCAAATTGTTGACCATTGACATAAATAATTGACAAGAATATTCATGCTATTTTATTTTCGCGCTTCCATTCCAAAAGCGAAAATAAAACTGCCCGAAAATTTCCCGGTTTACAGAAGTAATCACATGACCGAGGCTACACAAGACAAATTGTATTTCTTATCATATTAATTATTGAATGATATGTATTGAGAGTCAACAAGTCGATATAAACAAACATATTATTAAAATCCTTGGGAGTAAACTTATATCACAGATCTTTTATTATAAAGTTATCTCACCTTTTATTTTTACTTTGCATAAAAATCTAATACAGTTGAAAATTAAGTCCACCAATAAATATGATGTTATAAGTTGTAAACATATACCAACCTGAAAAAAATGTCAATGCTTATAATTACCAAAAATTTAAATACATGCACAAGGGACAGAATAAATCAGAACATGTTACTTTACTTTCAGCTTTGTAATGTTTATACAGTTGACTCTCGTTATCTCGAAATTGGAGGGACCAGAAGAAAAGTTCGACTCAACCGAAGTTCGACTTAACAAAATCAATGAAGCTCGAGCAGCAGAAAGGGGAGATAACCATGGACGAGAATGACAAAATAAGTACAACTGGATCCGGTTACATATTCTGTGTATACTGGGTTGTCGTAAATTATTTTTGTTATTGTTTGTACTTTGATGAATTCTTGTTTTTCTATGTTTCTATGTTGTTTGAATAATGTTGAATAAAATAGTTTTTTATTGTCATAGTTATTTTTTTCTAATGACGACCGAAAATTACGCTTATTAAGTTCAAATTCAAAGCATAATTTTAAGTTGTCAGAAGAATATAAACTTGTTTCAAATGTGTTAAAGACTAAGATACTGCATAAAATAAAGATAATAAACGATTACAAAATTTATTACAATTTTAAATGATCAAGCACTATATGAACAATGAAAAACAGCCAATCAAAGATTGCGATCCCCCGCTACCCCTTTTTGGACCCCCTCCCCTTGTAAAAAAAGACAAGTGTATTTGAAACCAAATTAATCATCGTAACTGTAAAACACCAAAAAGATATGGTTACTAGGTAGAATTTCAAAAAATAATGGGTCTTTG
Organism: Modiolus philippinarum; assembly: GCA_002080025.1. Lineage (NCBI taxonomy): Eukaryota > Metazoa > Mollusca > Bivalvia > Mytilida > Modiolidae > Modiolus > Modiolus philippinarum. Next base: position 8,890 of record MJUU01069366.1, on the reverse strand, counting down.
AGAGTTTCAGGAACTTTACCAAAATTAGAATCAAAGATTTTTGCAACCTGGCTGTAGAAAATCATCATTTTTACTGTAATGAATTGAAAGAGATATGGTTGCTAGGTAGAATTCCAAAAAATAATGAGTCTTTGAGAGTTTCAGGAAATTTACTAAACTTAGAATAAAAAATTTTTGCAATCTGACAATGGAAATTGATCACTGATACTATAAGGCATCAAAAAAGATATGGTTGCTAGGTAAAATTCCAAAAAGAAATCCGTCTTTTAGAGTTTCAGAAAATTTACCAAAATGAGAATCAGTCTTTTGCACTCTGATTATTGAAAATGATCTTCAGTACTGTAAGGAATTGAAAAAGTTATGGTTGCTAGGTAGAATTCCAAAAAATAGTAGGTCTTTGAGAGTTTCAGGAAATTTACCATAATTAGAATCGAAGATTTTTGCAATCTGACTATTGAAAATCATCATTGAAACTATAAGGCATCAAAAAAGATATGGTTGCTAGGTAAAATTCCAAAAAGTGATTGGTCTTTGAGAGTTTCAGGAAATTTACCAAAATTAGAATCATTGATTCTTGCAACCTGACAGTTGAAATTCATCCTTATAACTCTAAATAATTGAAAAAGATATGGTTGCTAGGTAGAATTCCAAAAATAATGGGTCTTTGAGAGTTTCAGGAACTTTACCAAAATTGGAATAAAAGTTTAATGACCATTGAAAATGATTATTAAATCTAAAAGGCATAAAAAAAAGATATGGTTGCTAGGTAAAATTCCCAAAAATAATGGGTCTTTGAGAGTTACAGGGAAATTTACCAAAATTAGAATCAAAGATTCTTTCAACCTGACAGTTGAAATTCATCATTATAACTCTAAATAATTAAAAAAGATATGGTTGCTAGGTAGAATTCCAAATAATAATGGGTCTTTGAGAGTTTCAGGAACTATACCAAAATTAGAATCAAGGTTTTTTGCAATCTTTTCATTGAAAATGATAATTAAAACTATTAGGCATCAGAAAAGATATGGTTGCTAGGTAAAATTCCAAAAAATAATTGGTCTTTGAGAGTTTCAGGAAATTTACCAAAATTAGAATCATATTTTTGGAATCCTAGTGTTCATACTAGCTGATGACATTAAAATATTGCTTAATTATAAAACTTCATGCTGAAATTTCAAAAATCATAAGTCTTTGACATTTTCAGGAAATTTACCAAATTTGGCACCGGGGTCTAAATTCCAAAAGCTTAGAACGTATTCAAAGAGCAATTCCAATAATTCCTCATGAAAATATAAAACACAAAATCGAAATTATACATAGAGTTCCAGTTGTTCTGATGAGTACTAATTGTTTAACATTTTTTAGCCCCTTAAGGGCATGCCCCCAGGGGTCATACCAAAAGTCCGCTATCATAAGTAAATGAGATGCATATAATCAAACTTGCTTACAAAGTTTCAGCTTCCAAACATGAATACTTCAGAAGATTTCGCTTATTACTGGATATCTCGAAATACATTTTCACTCATTTTTTCGCCCTGAGGGCAAATTTCAAAATTCCGAAACCTTCGGCACAGACATTTTTTATAGTGTTACTTATACCCTTATTTCAAGGTTTCTGCGATTTAAGGTGTAAGAGGAGTTCCAGCGGAATCGATTTTTTGCGTTTTTTGGACCCCCTAGAGGCCATGCCCTGAGGGGTCATACCAAAGTTCTGATACCCTCTGTGAAGTTGCTACATAATATGTGAGTCCATATCCGAGTTTCAACTTTCTACCCAAAATGGCCTTCGAAATTTCTTCAATTATTGGATATCATGAAAATTCGTTTTCGCCCATAATTTGCCCCTAGGGCGTTTGACCTAAATTCCGAATCCACAGTGCGCTACTTCTGATCATACTCTAGTATGGTGCAGAGTTTCAAATTTGTATCTCTTATAGTTCCAGAGCTATCGGGGAGCATTACAAATGCACGTACATATGAACGTACACACAGACGGACTGCATTACATAATCCCCCGCTTTCGCTAAGCGGGGGGATAATAACAATAACATTTGTGGATTTGTGGATAACATTTTATATCTTTTTTTGAAATTATGGATTTTCTTTGTTTGGGTTCTAGTGCTGCTGATGAGGAATAAATTTCCGAAATGGCCATACAGCTCATTAAAATTAATGCAGTTGGAGTTGACATATGTGTTATATTTACTCCATATCTTTTCGTAAAATATTTAATACAGGAGTTTGTCTTTTATTGCAGTGTGGAGTTGGTAAGACAATTCCCTGTGGTAGAGATGTATGCTCTTTATTTTTCTTAGATATGGTGTACTTGTACATGAGATAATATCTCATGTGTACACTTTGCTCAATTACTATTATCTAAATTTATGTAAATTCTAAAACCCAAGGATAAACTCCCTCCATCGTAGTTTTGTCCTTAGCTATATTTGATATTACTGATTATTCGGATTTCGTTTGGTTTTATGCATTTCATATCTTTTTTTGAAATTATGGATTTCCTTTGTTTGGGTTCTAGTGCTGCTGATGAGGAATAAATTTCCGAAATGGCCATACAGCTCATTAAAATTAATGCAGTTGGAGTTGACATATGCGTTATTGTCTCATGTTCATTTACTCCATATCTTTTCGTAAAATATGAGAACACAATTTCACAATTTAAAGTCACTTCATAAAAGCACTATTCTGTAGACGTACTGGGTGTCATAAACTCTGAAATGTCACTTTGTTTTACACATAAACTTAGTAAATGTTCTTTCATTATGAAATTTGACACATCATTAAATTTTTTTGTTGCAACAATGGAGTTATTCAGAAATTCTAGTTGTGCGGTGATAATGTCTAATGCGGACATAACAGCGGCAACTGGTGGTCGTTTTGGTGCTGGTTCATCTTCTTCATTGCTAGTGACTGATTCTGCGGCATTTCTAGATGAAATAATGTCTTCGATAATATCGTTGTCGGTCATATGAGTTGATGTTGACACGTTGTCATCTACTGTTGCATAGACGTCAAAGTTCACACCAGAGGAAAGGCCACAATCATTACTATTGATCTTTTTCTTTTTGTCATTAATTTGTCTAATTTATGAAGCCAATTTGTAAAAATTTCTGAAGTCATCCATGCCTTTTTGTTAGCCTGATATTCAGTTGGCAGAGATTTGACATTTTTAAAGCATCGTGGATTTTTTGACTTGCCAATAACAAGAATTGGTAACTTATCATTTCCAGACATGTTAGAACATACCAAAGCAGTAAGCCTATCTTTACTTTGTTTGCCACCATGGCATTTTACATTCAAGTGTTTTATCAGGCATCAGTCTAAAGAATAAACCTGTTTCATCTGCATTATAGATTTGATCTGGTGAATAATCTTTCAATATGTTTGTTAATTTAATTTTCCAATCATTAATTTCATCAGAATTTTCATCTACAGATTTTGATTCACTACAAACTTTCTTAAAGGTGATATTATGGCGTGACTTAAATCTCTCTAACCAACCTGATGAACATTTAAAGTCATTTTCTGAAATTCCCAAATTTGTAGCAAAAAACCTAGCCTTTTCTCTTAATAAATCACCAGATATCGCAACATTTTGATTTCTTACAGTTTTAAACCATTTTAACAATGCTTTCTCAATTTCAGGAAATTTAGCAGTTCTACATTTTTTTCTCTGTGCACCCATCTCACCAGAAAGATATTTTGTTTTTATGTCTTCACTTTTTTTTAATCATGTCGAAAGAGTAGACATTGGAATGCCAAAATCAGCAGCAATTTGCTTTTTAGACTTACAACGTTCAACTGTCATAATTGTGTCATCCTTGGTTTCATAAGACTTAGCATCTTACTTTCTTTTAATACCTTTACCTGCTACTGCCGAACCAGCTATCCCCCCAGGTTTTACCCCGGGTCCTTCACTGGTTTGATCAGCATTTGTAATATTGGCTATCCCCCCGAGACTAGGCCCGGGTCCTTCACCAAGATCATGTGTAACAGTATCATCAGAAGACATTCTAAAAGGCATACCAAAAGCCATATTGATACCATTTTTATATGAAATCTCATTAATTTTCTCAAATAAAGTAAAAACAATAAATCCTTTGCTTTCACAGAAACGCCGAAAATGTTCAAGATCCGCTTGGCCAATTGCTATTCATCCACAAGCGTATATGTTTGTTTAAAATTGTAATTAATAAAACGTCATCAAGATTTTAATAACAACAATCTTATTTTAACGACCCATTGTGTTCGGATAACGGTAATTATTTTAAACACATCCAAGCGTAGACATCACGTCAAAAACACAAATGCCGACAATGGTCTTTGATCATTAAATAAAAGAAATCTAATTGCATTAATAAAATATTTCATAGTTTTATTAATTATAGAAATACAGGAATCACAGGGCCCCGACAGGTAAAATGATTTGACACTTTGACACGTCGTAATTAGTTCCAGATAACCATTGACTTTTACAAGGAAATTCATTGTAGGGACTAAATCTTTACTTCGAGAAAACCGAAATTTCGACTCATCCAGTTTCGACTAAAAAGAAGTAAAATAACATATACAAATAGGCATTTTTTCCCGGACTTTGACAAAATTTCGACTTAACCGAAATTTCGAGTCATCCGAGTTTGAGACAACGAGAGTCCAACCATTATAATTTCACAGTTTAAAATGCCAGTCAAAGACTAATTGATTAAAATACTTTAAATCACATCAAAGATAAGAAATATAAAAGCCTGTTTACCCATTTTTTATAAAAGAGTTTTGCATTGTGTTTTTAAAAGAGGCTTCCAGTTGCCATGTTAGACTACAATTAGACACTTAACAAAACTCTGTCTTTTATGGGCTGTCTTACATGGGAAACAACCATTTAGGAAATAATACACTAATATCAACAATACACTTCATCCATGTCATCATTGATCACATTTTTTTGCATAAGTTTGTTCTAAAATCTACTTTCTAAATGAAAAGTTAAATATATCTAAAACTTAGATAAAAGTTAACCTCAAAGGTCAGCAAGTAGGCAATAAGTACAAATTTATCTATAAAATTACCATCCATATAATATAGGACACATTGGCAAATCTCCTGGACACTGGTTCAATGTAAGAAATAAATGGCAATGCTGCAAATGTTATAATGGCTGACACACATAACACAATAAATAGATTTAAGTGTTCTGAAACAGTTTTCCTGAAAAAGATAAAAAGTTTATAAACTATGAAGCTTTGGACAGCCAAACTAATGAAGAAAATATCACCTCTCTGCCTATAATGTTAATTTTGAAGTCATGAAATCAACTTTCTGTATGCAAAGTATATTTGTGCTAATATAAAAACAATAAGTCTCCCCAAACTTCATTTGGGAGACTTAATAATAACCCTTTATCGAAAATTACTGTAAACAAGATGTGTTTGTGAAACACTATGCCCCCCGGTAGCAGCCATGACTTCAATACAAAATTAATGCTAAAATTGCCATCACTAGAAATTAAGGTTAGGTAGACATTTGTACTAAGCTCCATTAGATCTATTCACATATAGAATATCAAGCCTTTTGCAGTTGTAACTAACAAGCTAAAAGCAACATCTAGATTTTGACCTTTTGACCTCTGTGACCTTGACCTTTCAAATTTGAAATTTGCATAATGGTGTTCGGCTTTATATGATCATTACACAGGCCAAATATGAAGGTCCTATCACACCTGGTTGAAAAGATATCGCCAATGTTAAAGTTCTAAAATTTTCACTCAGTGACCTTGACCTCTGACCTGACCCAAATGTTTTTGGTGGATTTGTACTAAGCTCCATTAGATCTATTCGCATAGAGAATATGAAGTATCTAGCAAATGTAATTAATGAGCTACAGGAAAATCTACCGTAGATTTTAACCTTTTCACCTCTGTGACCTTGACCTTGTGACCTTGATCTTTGACCTGACCTAAGTGAAATTTGCATAATGCTGTTTAGTTTCATATAACCAATATACAGGCCAAATATGAAGGTCCTATCACATCTCATTGGAAAAATATAGGCAATGTTTAAGTTTTCAAATTTGCACTCAGTGACCTTGACCTTTGACCTGGCTGAATTTTTATGAAGGATTTGTACTCAGCTTCATTAGATCTATTCATATATGGAATATCAAGCCTCTAGCAATTGTTATTAACGAGCTATAGCAAAATCAAGATTTTGACCTTTTGACCTCTGTGACCTTGACCTTTGACCTGACCTCAGTGAAATTTGCATAATGCTGTTCAATTTCATATGACCAATATACAGGCCAAATATGAAGGTCCAATCACATCTGGTTGAAAAGATATAGGCAATGTTAAAGTTTTTGTTAAAGTTTTCAAATTTGCACTCGGTGACCTTGACCTTTGACCTGACCCAAATTTGTTTGGTGGATTTATATTAAACTTTGTTAGATCTATTCACATATAGAATATCAAGTCTCTAGCAATTGTAATTAACGAGTTATAGTGAAATTTGCATAATGGTGTTCAGCTTCACTAGATCAATACACATACCAAATATGAAATTCCTATCACATCTGGTTTAAAAGTTATAAGCCAGGTTAAAGTTACGGACAGACAGACAGACAGACAGACAGACAGACAGGGCAAAAACAATATGCCCCGATCTAAAGCAGGGTTCGACATTAACTTTTTGACCAACTTGCCCGTTCGGGCAAGTGAGCTTCAAATTTTACTTGCCCGAAACCAGGAAGTACTTGTCCGAAATTTTGAATATCAAACAGCTAAAACATGGTCCCTTATATAGCATTGCGAACTTAGAATTGTTTGTAATGTCTCCTGTGACAGAACCTTGAGCAAACAAACAAGGATATTCTGAACCATAGTCGAGTGGGAACACCTGACAGAGCCTGCAGTTCTATTAAACATGATTCAGTTTTAACAGGTTTCGTTGTACTTATACAAATGAAAATCAACAAGGTTTGTAATCATTTAAAGGGTTTAAATATTTTTCACTGACAGATTAAGTACCATGATTGAAAAATAAATAAATAGATACAAGAAATTAAATGAAAAGAAAGGAACTTATTGAAGATCTCTCATAGACGTTTTTATTTAAAAAGCAATGTATCAGAAGCTGATGCCATGTTCATACTTCACTAGAATTGTTTTCCATTTTTTAACAAAAAATGGAAGAATGTGTCCACGGGACACAGATGCCCCCGCCTCCTTGCAATCGAAACCCTTAAATTATTAAAGGCATTACTATGTATAATATATATATCAAATAGTTATAAAAAAGGATCTTTCTCCTGTGATAAACAGGCACTGGAACTGGTTTGGTTTTGATGTAATGTGTAGTTCTAACAAATAATCTGAGAAACAGTCTTATATGTAATACTAATCTATTTTTAGCAACTGTGACCTTGACCTTGGCGGTACCATCCCATAAATCGATAAGCTTTTGTATTGGGTGATACACAAGCACATGATCAAGTTTGGTCTTGATTCAATGTAGTATACTCAAGTTATCATCCGGAAACTAAAATTTTATTGAAATTTTAGTCTATTTTTAGCAACTGTGACCTTGACCTTGGGGGTACCAACCCGGCAATCCATAGAGTTCTGTCTTCAGCGATAAGTAAGTATGTGACCAAGTTTGGTTTTGATCCGATGTAGTATACTCAAGTTATCATCCGGAAACCAAAATTTTATTGAAATTTTAGTCTATTTTTAGCAACTGTGACCTTGACCTTAGGGGTACCAACCCATAAATCAATAGGGTGCTGTCTTTGGTGATAAGTAAGCATGTGACCAAATTTGGTTTTGATCCGATGTAGTATACTCAAGTTATCATCCGGAAACCAAAATTTAATTGAAATTTTAGTCTATTTTTAGCAACTGTGACCTTGACCTCCGGGGTACCAACCTGGAAATCGATAGGGTTCTGTCTTGGGTGAAAAACAATCATGTGACCAAGTTTGGTTTTGATCCAACGTAAGATACTCAAGTTATCATCCGGAAACCAAAATTTTATTGAAATTTTAGTCTATTTTTAGCAACTGTGACCTTGACCTTGGGGGTACCAACCC